>CM060969.1:56567715-56725215 GCA_030765045.1 Tenodera sinensis
CCCAGCCCGGACCCCCCCTACTGCTGGGGGGGGGGCAGCAGGCTTCCCAGACCTCCGTCCTCCTTGGGAGTACGATACCAAGGGATGGGAGAGGAACCTGTCTGAGCCAGCCTCGATCGGGGACTTCTAACTTAGAACATGTAGGGATCCTACCTTCTGCTCTGTCGTGGAAACGTTCCGACCGCCCTTAGGATCCGTTCGTCTCATCCATCCTCCCGAGTTTCTCCGTCAAGGTTACAGGCACAAAAGATCGCCTTTCATTCCAGGTGCTAATTCCCCTTCCGCAACTTCTCATGTAGTCATAGATAATTTCTGGAAATATTTATCTCAACATGAAGTATATAGAGGAATAGGTATTTGTAAGAATAGTTGTGCAAAGTAGCGACATGACTTTCTCTGCTGAGTCCTGTGCAAGCTATTCATGTTTCTAAGACGCTTATTCTTGTATTTATTTGTATTTATCAGCTACTCGTTTTTCAATTATGCTCTTCACGGATACAAGGACACACACACATGCGCACACGGAATAAGCAAGCCTTTTTTAGGATTTAGGGAATTTTAAAACGTACATTTACAGAAAAATCTCGGTAGGTAATTTTGGGGTGATGCAATTCTTCCCCTATACTTACTATACGCAGGAGAGAGTAAAGGTCATTGTCAATAAAATGAAAAGTCTTGAAAAAAGTCAACAAGTATGTAATGTACTTTGTTTTCTCTGCATATTAAACTCGAAAGATTGGATGTTAGACGAATGGTATTTGGAGATACTGTGTTTTTCATTTCTTCTGGTTCATGCTGCACATGTTTAAATATCTCAGTTACCGAAATTGACATGTCTTAATAATAGCTTATTTTACAGTTCAAGTGCCACAACTGTATGCTAATTAGAAAAACAATCATCCCACAAATGACCCGTGTTTATTCTTTGCGTGACACAAACCAACCGGTTATCACAATGTTTAGAGTAGGTAAATTAAGAATATAAAACTAAACTTACCTAAACAGAAAGAACTGTAATTACTTTCTCTCCGTCTGTGTGTGTATCTGTGAACAGCGTAACTCAAAAACCAAAAGTCAGTTAAAAACCAAAAATGGTATTTTCTTTCAAGGATGCTACAGATTTTGATGAAAATTGCTCCACCCTAAACTACCCCTTACATGGAAAAAGTTTCGAAAATTGTCATTTTTTAAAAAATGGTTCCAGCGGTTTTGATTAAAATGCCAAAGAAATTTTTTATGTCAAATGAAACTTTAATTTACTCGTTTATTCTGGATGACTTTTGCATAAGAGGTAAACCGTAAGAGACAGACCAAATCTTACTGTATAAAAATGTAGATGTCATTAAAACATACGGGTTATGTCCAAATGCATTCTTTGTGGAGTGAACCACTTCGCAGATATGGTTATTTTCATGAGTTTTGCAATACCCAAAGTTTTCTCAAATGGAACCTCGTTATTCACTCGTTTGTCTTTTGTTCGTGCAAACAGAACGGAATTTGAAAGGTTTACAAGATTTGACTATCGTTTAAAGCCTACTGTATTCCCGTATTTCCCTTGCACCTATAAGAAAATCAACAATAAGAAAATTTCTGAAAATGTTTATCTTAACTAACACGAAGAGGATATTGGAATAAGAGTTTGTTAAAATAGTTAGTACAACAGTAGAGAAACTCATGTGAGTGCAACACATCAGATGTTTTTCTGCGGTAACAGTACTCTATATTCAATCGAATATTCACCTCCCTGAAGACTATGAATTTCTATATTGATTATAGTAATGAAATGCAACAAAATATAATCTATTTTGTGTATATAGGTTTTAAACCTGCAACTGAAATGACTGAAGGCAAGATCAATTATCATTATCAATTATTTTGCACTGCGTTAAGTAAATTACTAATTTATGATATACAAAACATAACCTCACATGTCATTAAAGTTATGAAAGTTTGACAGCGAACAGAAAGATAAGATTTGCAACATACAGATCATTTGTGTGATTTCATAATATTTTGTTTAACTAGTGGAAAGCTTTCAGCAGTTGCTGACGGCAATGACCGCCCCTAATATCTCACTAATTGCAGCAGATGGTACCGATAAGTATATGCCATTCAACACACCTACAGAGATGATAACATCATATGCCACTTCACTGCTTACCTGTGTACACACGCATTATCAAGGTAAACACACGCATTCCAAGAAAGTGGGGCTAATCCATCGCAAGCACGGCAAGCACGGGACGCGTTAAATGAACACGGCACCACGCACGAACTGTCTGTCGGTCGGTTGGTCGGTCGGTTGGTCGGCTCCTCGCGAAGACAGCGTAAAGCGTACTGATGTTGCAGCCGCTCTGCCAGCCAGTCACAAGAGTAGACCAGACCCTCCCCTTCACACCGCACCGCCAAGCGTGCTGAGCCAGGCCGCGATTCTTAGTCCTTTTAAATCTCGCTTTTAAAGCAGAACTTGCATCCCATTAAACATTTCAAAACTAACTCCTAATCTATGACACTATTATAAACAAACAACATTTCTTGGCGTATGTAGTGTAACTTAAAATACCTGATGCGCGCTTTCACATGACTTTCTCTACTCTTGTACAAACTACTGTTACACTTATTTCTCTATCATGTTAATCGAGATAAACATTCGCAGAAATTATCATATTGTAATTTTCATGTAGGTGCAAGAGAAATATGGGAATAAAGTAGGCTTTAAGCGATTGTCAGATCATTTAGGAGCTGGCCATCGTGTAATGTTGTTGAAATTTCGTTCTCTTTGAATGTCCAAGAGACAAAAAAATGCACTACTGCTTCCCATTACGAAAAGCATGAGTATTAGAAAATAGAAGCCAATAGCAAGTAGTATATTGGAAATCTGTATGTGTTTTAACGAGATCCACATTTTTTGTAGAGTAAGATTTTGTCTATCTCAGGTTTACCAGTTATGCAGAAGTATTTCATTTGACATGTAAACATATTAAAATATGGAATTTAATCAAAATTATTTGAAATTTCTGAGAAAGTTAAACATTTTCGGAAAATTTTCATGTAAGGTTAACTCTTAGGTGGGGGGTGCTGCATCTTTGATTCATATTGAACTTAAATACCAAGTTGGTATTTAGCTGACTTCGTTTTTGACTTAAATGTGCTATTCATACACACACAGTCACGCAATTTAGAGCCTATTTTCTAACAATAGTATTTATTGATTCAGGACCTCTCATAATTTCCGGTGAAAGCCCGATTTCGAACTTTTAGATTAAATAAATACTACGCCTACTTATTGAACTTGTTGGAGAAAATAAAAGAGTTAGATATAAAGAAAATAGTTAAATTATATAACATCATTTTAAGTGAAAATTGATGCGTGAGTTAGGAGAAAAAAAAAATAAAAGGAAAAACAAGCATTAGATATTCTCGGTTTTACGGGAATTTAGTTCTCAGTCAGTTTAGCGTATTTTCTTTTTGTTGGTCTTTTCTTCACACGAACATCAGATTTATTAAGTGCACCAAGGTTGATTTTTAAACAAGTGTACAGAAGAACGCTGAAATTTGGTTTAATATTCCAAATGTTCATAAAATATGTGATTCAAAGATTATGTTTGCTTCATAAAATAACTACTTAAGTTAATACTGAATGTTTTTATTGAAAGCTATGAAATATGTGAACGTGATGTCATTCATGATTATGCACAACACATAAAATGCACACTTCTTAAACTGCACTATCATTTTTTCTTTGCAGTCAATGAAAATGTCAATTTTCTCTATATTAATTTGATTGCTATAACATTTTAAAATTAGGTACGAATTTTTTCCTTTTTGATCATATAGGTAGGTATAGGTGTAAAAACTATACGTTACGAGACTCGTGTGGGTAGATGAGTTCCATATGATCATATTTGCTCCAAAAATCAATGCTCAGAAACGCTGTTTTTATCTGCAAGAATCTCCGAAGTATGAGGAAGGAAAGAGACAATGTGGAACCAAAAGGCAGGCAGTGTGGAATTAAAAAGGAATACTGAAATATATGTGTATACAGATTCATTTTAATCAACTAATCAACAAGACTGCCTCCAATTTCGTTACATTTTATGTATCGCCTCGTTAAACGTCATGCCAAACTCTCTGAAAAACTTAAAACACTGGTGTATGGCGTGTCCGCGGTATTTGTTCTCCAATGTTGGACGCATGGTGTGAGCTAGGTGACGCCTGTTGGGGGAAAACGTTGAAACAGTTGGCATGCCTGCTTCTGCGTAGATGAGAAACTTCTCGGTGAAGCTGCATTTGTGTACAGGGACATTATTTTGCACTCCCAATAGATTATAGGCACACAAATGAATACTGTGAACTACTATAAAACTACTTAACAGAATATCGTAAACTGTAGGAAGCGTTGGCCATGAGTACGGTGAATTGCTGTATATCTCGTTCAACTCATGCAGATGGAAAATAAGTCTTTACAAATAATTGTGACGTCTACTGCTGGTGACAACCTATCCGGCCTTAAAGTGGGTACGGATGTCAATATTACGCCGCAGCACAACTTTTAGCTTGAGTGAGATGGTGAAGTGTGATTGGAAATAGTTACCTTCTACATCGCCTATATTATCGCTATTTTAATACTTTCAAGTAATGAACGAGGTGAATAAATGCCATAATTCAATTTACAAAACATTTAAACATGCGCATAAATATTTTACTTCCATTTAATATCACGTGGTACTCGGTAATTGTCCGATTACGTTGTTACTTCAGTGAAGTAATGCTCTGACACTTGTATTACTAGTAATGCACGTGCAGTCGGTGTGGCGGAATGTTCAATTCCTCACAATATAGAAACATAAAAGTGGAAAGCCTCTAAGAAATGGGGAAAAGACTAAATGTGCTTAACTTTTTCTTTCAAACTTATGACATAACCAAGTTGACGTCTGAAGCAACTGGTATTTCTATGTGCATTGTTTCAAATGTGAGAACGGAAATGAAACAAACAGGAACTGTAAACGCCCCTAAAAATAAAATGAAATGACCGTTTAGTGTTTTAGGCCTAGTGGATGACTGTGAAATTGGGCAGTCTCTTTTTAAACAACGAGCCTCCTATAACAGATAATGAACAGTGACCCAGATCTTCCAAATTTTAGGAAAACCACGTTCCACACTATCCTGAAAGACATTGGTTTTCAGTTTACAAAAAGAAAGAAAATTAATGTGATAATAGTTGGTCGGGAAACTATGGTGGCGTGGAGAAGTTACCTGAGATCTGTTGGTGCCGTGCCTCAATCTGATGACTCAGGTTACCGTAAGTTTTTACTCACAACATTATATTTCATAACTTTTCATAACGAATTTCTTCAATTAGGGTATCTTATTTAATAAAAATAAGCCGAGTGCAATTCTTACCTCGCACTGCTACAGTGAAAGATATGATGGTTGCGGTAACAGTCAGACGTGAACTGCTGTTCGCAGAGAACCTCAACATTTGTTTGTTGGCGCAGTGATACAATCGCAATGTTTATGTGCGTAACCACTTTAAGCTCGGAGGGACTATAGGTTACTCTTTATTTACCTATAACCATTTTCCCTCTTTTTGCAGGTTCTAGCGCGCTGTCAAGGACCTTTTGGGCATGGTTTTATAAGCAAAATAGTATCACTAAACTACACCACAATAGTAGTGGTAGTGGCGGTAGCAGTAGCGGTGGCGGCGGCGGCGGCAAGTGGCGGTGGCGGTAGTGGTAGAAATAGACCATTGAAATCAGATTTCCTTTGTCAGCTAAACAAATGAAGTTCATTCAAATTACTGCGTGTTTCTCTGGCCTCCGTTACCCAACACTGGAACATATTACTATCCCATTTAGATGTTCCTGATCCAAAATTTTCACAAACTGCTATTCCTGTTTCATATAATTGTTCACGAGGAATTACTAAAAGAGGAAGGATGTAGACAACGACTTCTACGCCCCCAGTGTCATGATTGACCGAGGCTGGACGGGAAGAAATCAGTAACGTTAATAGACAGCCTACCATAATAAACTGGTCTCTTCCAGTCAGTGTATGAAACGTGTGTATGCTGGCTCTGCGGCACGAGTCCACCCAGTAACTTGTGCGCTTTGCGTTGGGTGTAACAAATCAGGGACTAAACAGAAAACTTAAACTTTTGCACATTGCAATCAGTAGGGGAAGTATTGTATTCCACCTAAAATTTGATGTCGAGATTTCACCGGAAATATGTATGTTTTGAGGCCCCCTGAATCCAAAAAGAGCAGTTCTAGAAAAAAAAGGTCCATGTGCGCGCGCGTGTTTGTGTGTGTGTGTGTGTGTGTGTGTGTGTGTGTGTGTGTGTGTGTGTGTGTGTGTGTGTGTGTGTGTGTGTGTGTGTGTGTGTGTGTGTGTGAAACAAATTCCAAAGCGAAAAACAACTGGATTTAGCTGCATGTTGGTTCGATGAGTGGTTTCACCAATTCTGGGATACAAAATGGCTCTGTGGCCCTTGCCACACGTCTCTTTTATGTGCAGGTGGGATACCTATCATAATAATAGAAAAACTGATGTGTTACCTCACATGACTTTCTCTACTCTTGCACTAACCATTCTTACAAACCGTTCCTCTGTCTTCTTTAGGTAGTCGAGATAAGTATTTGTAAAAATTATCCTATTGCTACTTTGCTAATAGGTGCAAGGGAAGTATGGTAATGCAGTAGGCTTTGAGTGATAGTAAAATCGTTTGAAACTTTGAAATTCCCTTCTCTCTGCATCGCCAAAAGACGAAAAAGTGAATAAATACCTCCCATTTGAGCGAAGAATAAGTATTACAAAATTCACACCAATAACAAGGAATACCTCAGAAATGGTTCACTCCACAAAAAAGCATTTGGACCTAACTTATATGTTTGAATGACATATACATTTTTATATATTAGGATTTGGTCTATCTGTTACAGTTTACCAGTAATGCAAAAGTCATCAAGGGCTAAAGGGCTAACAGGACTAAATGGGCTATAGCCAGGAAATTCAAAATACTTCATTTGTCATAAAAATATCTTAAGCATATGGCCTTTTAATCAAAATCGTTAGGGGCTTTTTGACAAAACTTTGGTTTGTAACTGACTTTTCGTTTTTGAGTAGTTCACAGCTAGATACACATAGACAACCCTTTTCTTAAAAATGTGTTTTTTATTCAGGCGGCCTGATAACATACATTTCTCGACATAGAATTTTTAGGTGGAATACAATATTTTTCCTACTTACTATACGTAGTAGAGAAAGTAAAGAGAGACTGACAGAGAAGACCAAAAGAGAAAGCAAAATGGAGAAATGTCAAATCTATAAACAAGAACTGAAAACATAAAGCCTTTTAAGGAAAAAAGAAGACATTGAGGACGGATATTAAGTCACGAAATAAAGCAGTAGATAAGAACTTCCAGAAAATAATGGTGCTCCATTACTACTAATAAAACCGTAACGGCCGTTCAAAAATATACTGATGGGAACGCGACAGACTTCGCCTGTTTATTGTTTTTCATTCCATCTTGTTTCGGCTGCTCCGCATCGATTATTACTCAAAGGTCACACTCATGTTTACAGTCGCTCTATCGTGGAGAAATATCATTCGGAAGAACAGAGAGAGAGAGAGCGGGAGATCTTAAATGATCAGTATCTTCTTGGGCCAGCAGAACCGAGTGACTTCTAAATTGTACGTTTGATTTTATGATCTATGTCCGTCACGGTAGGTATTCCGGCACGTCAGTCTTAATGTGCGTCAGATCTGAGAGGGAGAGTCATATGAAATTATCCTACAAGTGGTCAGAACTTATCACAGTAGGAACTAATATTAAGGTGGGTTCCTAGCAGGTGCAGGCAACTTGTTTAGCCCGAAGAAGTTACAGATCACCGCAGAGAGCCCGCCACCAGCAGTTGCGTTTAAACAACAGTCCCCCTGGGATGGTAGCCGCCCGACCACAGCGCTCCCGTCAGCCGAGCACTGTATTTTCACAGCGTAAGCACCACCACAGCGCAGCGCGTCAGCGCATCCGCTGACTGGATAGGGAGAGTGAAATGAAATAAAGTGAAACAAGGGATGCAAGGTATATGACCTTCCCAGCCTGAGTGACCAGAGAAAACCCCCCCCCCCAAAAAAAACCCAAATAACCCAAGATCAGGAATGTCTTCCGCGGGAATCAAATCCACGACCTCCCGAACGCGGGCCACAAACGTTACCACCTGAGTCATCCTGCTTGGTGCTTTTATAATCTATATATTCTATTCTAAATATGAAGCTATCTATGAAACACCATCTACACTTGTTTTTCTGCGCGGTATTAATAAACATTTTTGAGAGAGTTCAAGATATATCGTACTACCTCTAAGTAACGTTGTCTCAAAAGGCACCCGGATCGAAATTATCCAAAATTCGCCTGTCATAATCGTAATAAACAAACTCTGCAACCCATTCGAACGGAAATTCGAACTCAGTTCCTCAGAAAAAATATTTTGGTGTTTGATGAAGCTGTCAATTGCTAGGATCACATCAGCGTCGCCTGTGTGCCGGAAACTTGACCCGCAAGAGTTATTTTACATGCCAGCAAATCTACTGACATGGAGCTGTCGATTTAAGCACACTTAAAAACCACACTTCTGGGCCTGATTTGAACCAACTGAGCCACCTAAACCGAAATCAGTTCCTCAGGGTTACCTACCTACATCGCCAAGATGGTCAGTAGCGTTTTCGTAGTTGAAAATTCAAATCCACGATCGGAACTCGAATCAATACTTCACAATGTTTTACTGCTTGAGCCACCACGATAAAATTTCCTATGCGCCATAACAGCCACTCGTTGCATTCCGATTAGACGGTGAACCTTCCAACCTCGCTCAAGACAGCGAGTTGTAATGTTGCAAGTGAATTAAACTTCCGGTTTCTGTACTTACCTCCATTAGAGTTTCCCAGTTATTGTTGGTGTGAAAGAGCAATCGTCAAACCTTTGTATTTTTAGTGCATTTTTCATACCTCTTGTTTAAACCTACGTCGGTGACTAGCTAACCGACTTTAATGTCCATCATTTAGCTTTTAAAACTTTGATATAGCACTTAACGTCTGCACTGCAAACACCTTTCTACACATCGCAATCTACTTGTTCATCACCATGTATCACTGAACGTTAAACAAATGAAGTCGGCTCCCTGATACCTCTGTTTTGCCTCTTGTTACCACTTTCGAGGGCTAAGGAAAGAAGCTGCTTCAATATTCAACTTAAATTCAAGGGTTTCTTTGTAAGCATATTCCTCTATAAGTTCAATGTGTTTGTATTGGGATACAAGAGTGTTGTAAATCCCTTTGAATTACCCTAAATACATAAACAAATGCTCTCTCTTTATACTATCTGTATAGTTTTCTACAGTGTAGAGTACATATAAAATGCAATAGGCTACTGATAAAGAAAGCGTGTTATAAATAAATTGCACTTAACCGAAGCAAAAGAGCTCTACTTCGTTAGAAATGGCTCCACTGGTCGATAAGTTAGGCGTAAGTTTAATCTGGGAGTAAAAGGTTTTCTAATGTTCACCAGGAGTATACGTATGCTGATTCTATCGTATCTAAAACTTGAAGTTAGAGTGCGGACAAACCTTTAATGGGCAACGCCGCACATCCTACACATTCCTAGCAACTGTCGACTGTCGACTGTCGTGGAGAGATTGTCCTCGTAGAGGAAATGGCTTTGAATAGCCTTCGTTCAGCAGCTTTGCCATTGCATTCCAAGTGGCGCATATCAACTGACTAAAGCCTTCCGTTTTGTCTCCTAGCACGGCAGCTGCAAGTGGACAGAGTGAGCACATACCGTGCCCGGCAGCAACACAAGCGAACCCCAAACCATTGGTCACTACACCATCAGATATTGCCATTACTGTTAGCATCATTGTCATTATAAGAACAGTCCTTCTTCTTCTTCTTCTTCTTCTTCTTCTTCTTCTTCTTCTTCTTCTTCTTCTTCTTCTTGTTCTTGTTCTTCTTCTTCTTCTTCCTCTTCTCCTTCTCCTTCTCCTTCTCCTCCCCTTCTCCTCCTTCTTCTCCTCCTTCTTCTCCTCCTTCTTCTCCTCCTTCTTCTCCTCCTTCTTCTCCTCCTTCTCCTCCTTCTTCTCCTCCTCCTCTTCTTCTTCACGGCTTAGGCCATTTAATCTATTCCGGCTAATATTATTATATTTAATATATGCTGTTATATTATTATTCTTGTTATATTATTACATAATCATATATTTTTACTAACATGTTTTTGGACGCCAACCGCGGCGCACAACAAAATACTCAAGATCGGGCTGCCTCACGTGAGGAATCAGAGCGACAAAACAAAAGGGGTTTCCCACATCATTCGAGAAGTGCTCAGTAGCCGGTGTGCTTGTAGAATTTCGAAAAAGGACCGTGTCACGTCATCCTCGCTAGGCGAGGCGTCAATAGGAGTGAGTTATAAGCGGTTGAGCGAGTTCTTAGTTTGAGTGCAAAGATTTTGGAACAAAGTAAGAAAAAGTAACTGGACTGGATTTTGTCATTTTGTCACAAATTTTTCTCAAATTGTCATTGTCACATTATTATTAGTAAGTTGGGAAAACAATTGCAAGAAGGAAGAAGAGAAAAGGCAGATAATGTGATGCATCCTATATAGATCTTCTTTGTCATTTGAAGAAATTCTGAGAAATAATATGATTCGTCTAAACCAGCATGTGGAAAAAAATTACAGTACAGTTCCTCAGCGTTGAGAGTAAATGTGATAGCGGTGTACAAGGTGGAAGCATATCTAGGGGAAATTCCTATCTAATCAGACTTCATGAAAAGTATGTTAGATTAAATAAAACGAAGGGCCGGGCCATAAAGATCAACTTGGTTGCGGTGTTCTTTTCCGTCCTCACTTCACGGAAACTTTATTACTCTTACTGCCCTGACGTTTACCTACTCTGTCATTGTCTATCTACATTTATTTACAGGTTATTCCATACCCTTTATTTTGTTCCATAAGAAAGTGGTTAATAAAATTAAAACATGGTTAAGAAAGAAATACACTTGTGGACCACAAGAAGTAAAAGTAGGGTCTGCCGATGCTGTGACAGTTGAAAATCAGAAGCTGACAATAAGTAATTTTACCCACCAAATCGCTCAGAAGGAACACTGACTTGAATGAAGCTAGATGTGAGTTCACAGAGAACTGAAGTATAGTTTTTTTCTCCTTCTGATCAGTATTTGAAAACACAATCTGACTCGTAGAAAAGAGAGTTCGAGCAAGATGAAAACGCTATGGGCCTAGTCAATCAGAGCTCAAACATGGAATGGTCGTAACCGATATGTTGGGCCTGTCATTCTGCATGACAATGCCCGGCTGCACACATTGTCAAGGCTGTACGGAAGGGGAGTGTTACACCTTACAGCCCTGACACTAGTAAACCACTGTTTGATTTAACACCAAAGAATTTGTGGACGTGTATTATTTTTCTATGTACTAGCTTTCTGCCGACGCTTCAAGAGTCATTCAACAGATGAATAGAAGTGGTGCATCTTTCCCAACTTTGGAACACGATTACTCAGAAGGAAACTAAGGAGATGTTGCAAAAATATCAACTTGAGAAATGACACTTGTGCTTATGTACTCATTTAAATGTATGTATTTCCTCCATTGTTTATATATAAACATCTATTTTTGTTGTTATGCTTTGGTATATATGTATACAGGCTCAACATTTTTTCGCATTTTTTCTGTCCGATAATTCACGGTTTGGAGGGCGTAAAGCATCGACTTTTGAGGACGTTTCGGATAAGTTGATGAGTGTGCGTTCCACATGTCGTTAAGAAAACCACAGTCGTGGAGTAAATTACAAAAGGGTTCAAACTGTCGATCTACTTTGCTGTAGGGCGTACATCAGTGGCGCACATACGCGCGCATGGTTAAATAAGCGTGGCTATGTGCTCAGTATGCCAGCGTGGTAGCGTGGATTCGTGCGATAAGGTCCGCTTCCGTGTTACCGGGGTAACATACACCACATAATCTTCATGATGACAGGAAATGATCAAGAGCTAAGATCAGATGACTGTGATGGCCATGGAACAGGCCCCTCTCTATCAATCCATTAATAGTGGTATATGACGTTCAGGTGGTGTTTCGCTTTTTCTATTCTGTATATAATACACAACGGTTGTTGATTATGTCATGCATTTTTACTTAACCGATGCATTGCAGCATATTGTGGCGTTACGTCACTTTGTACAGCCGATGCACTATGATGACGTCAATGGCGACTTCTCCAGATGCGACGAGAGGGTGAAGCTTGGAAGAAGACTGGTGAAGGGTGACAATTCTTTTCTTGTAACTCTGATCCCCAATATCTAGTTTAATGTATCTATGAACTGTGCCACATTACATTACTTAGCATAAAATAGTGGGGCTGTTCCAGACAAATGTAATAATTAGTAGTTTGAAGTGGAAGTCCGGTGAATTTATATCTTAGTGCCTACAGCTTTTGTCAAAGTTGAAAATTAGCGCAAAGTAATTTAAAGAGCCGAACGTCAGCAAGTACGTCACAGACAGAGAAGCCAACGTCAAAAAAATCGTGGTTTGCGCAGTTCTACACACTTGAAGGTCCTTGCGTGAATATTCGGCAAAATGCCCTTTCCGAAACCTTGTGATACAGCCTCTTTGCATAAGCATCCGAAAAATGACTAACCAAAATTTTTAAAGCCAATTTCATCTCAAACAAAGTTTATTCAGAAGTTTCTAGCATTATAAAATTACATTCATCAAATTCTGAAAATATAACGGTCACTATATTCTTATATATTCAGTACTTCGTGTCTTCTGCTTTTATTTCTGTTCCAAGGTTTAGTTGTTTACCACGTTTCACATTGATAAAGGGAATTTGCTTAAAAATACTCATTGTCTTTAATTTGAATATTGCAGTTACTCAAAGCTCGGTAGGTATGGAGATTTCGTCTAAATACATATTTTGAGGTTACGTGAATAAAAACATTTCTAGAAAAAAAAAAAATACCGTGTGTGTGTGTGTGGGGGGGGGGGGGGGGGGAGATGTGTGTATGGTTGGTTGGGTATGTATGATCGGCATGATTCAAGGACTATCAGTTCATTAAATGCTACATTTCTATAAGTTCAGTATTTTTCAAACAGTTTACATGGGACGTTTCACTTCTTTTAATTTTATAGGATATGACTTGATTAAAGTACTACAGCCTTCAGATATTTGTATGACCAATATATATATATATATATATATATATATATATATATATATATTCAATCTTTGCCGAATAGCCTGTGAAGTCCTCTTCACTCTGAATACTTGGGAATAATTGTTAAACCAAAGACATAAATAAAATCGTATTACGAGACCAAATGTACACAGAGCTCGTTAAAACACAGAATTTTTCAAATGTGTGTGTGTGTGTGTGTGTGTGTGTGTGTGTGTGTGTGTGTGTCTTAACAATTTGCTAAATATTCTTCTTTATTGATAAAATTTTCAATTACTAAGTTGCTATTCCTTTCCTTGAGCACGTAAGAAGCAATGAATTTCAGAGTCCTCACATATTTTATCAGCTTTATATATACATGTATTTCTTTTCTGCTTTACCGATTATATTATGTGAAACTAGACGTTGAGCCATTAATATTAACTGAATAATATTATAATTTTGCATAAATGGTTACGAAACGTAACTATATTTTGTACTATGTGCTCCATTTGAATATATGTCAAATGCTTAACTATAGCACTGAAGTTTACACCTTGCCAAAAATATGGAACATATCCGGGCATTTGTCCCTTAAACTTAAAGAATGATGTAACTTACACGACTGTTATTCTTTCGCACTTTGCTCATGTAATCATGTTTTAGGGTTTCATTTAGGGTTTGAAAAATAAATCTAGATGCTGTGACTCAAGACACCACAATTATCATTAAGTAGGAATTTTGAAAGGGCAGTCCCCTAAAATGTAGTGTTTTAAACATAAATTGGATAATTAATGTTTAATCTTGAATATCCACTCGATTAATTAATGGGTTATCTAATTTTAGTGCTGTGTTATATATATTTATGTCATAGGGTAACAATTTATTGTTGGATTGCTCTCAAAATTGGTTAAGAGATGTTCATTTAAGAGATAGTTTCAGCTTCCTACGATACGAAAATTAATTCAGATTAAAACTTGTTCTCTAGGCATTAAAGACATTACATAACTTGTATAACTTTAGGCTTAACGAACAACCCCCACTGCTTCAGATTGAATCTACATAATAATTAAAAACAATATGCATAATCTGTCATTTGAACATGTACATGTTTCATACAATTCACGCTTGAGCGTTGTACCTTTTGTTTAATCCCTGGGAAAATAAATGTATGTTAGAAGTTTTATTTGTGTTAATTTTGATTTCAAAACCTTCTGAATCCAATACCGCAAAACCCAAACAACAGAGCATTCAGCTGTTAATATTACCGTGTACAAATGGATGTTGTCGTAATGAACGAATTATTTGTCGAAATCTTAGACACAAAAAATCTGATTGAACATGAATTGTGTTTTAGCAAGATGTACATTTTTGTATACTATGATTTGGTCTATCTCTAACGGTTTAACAGTTATATAAACGTCGTCCAGAGTAAATACGATAACAGGGGCTATAGTCAGAAAATTCAAGATAGAAATTTCATTTGTCATAAAAATATCTCAAACATATCATATTTTAATCAAAATCTTTAGTCATTTTCAAGAAAATCAAAGTTTTCGAAAAATTTTCCACGTAAAGGGTAGTTTAGGGTGGGGCTATTTTCTTAAAAATCTTCGTGTTGCATCCTTGAAAGACATTAAACTTGACTACCAAATGTAGTTTTTAACCGACTTTTTGTTTTTAAGTTATGCTGTCCACAGAGAGACACACACAGACACACAAACGCGCGCGCGCGCGCACCTTTTTCTAAAAATGCCTTTTTTGGATCCAGGGGTCTCAAAACATATTTGCGGTGAAATCTCGACATCGAATTTTTGGGTGGAATATAATACTTTCCCTTCTTACCAGTAGAGAAAGTAATTACAATGTCTATTAAGGCAACCTAGAATCTATATGACGTGTAAGCGTATTGTACACCAAAAATAGGAATTCAAATTATCCCTTCGCTTTTGCTCGACTGTTAACATTTTACATGTAAACATTAAACCTGTTATTGACCTATAAGGTGATTGACCCATGCTGAAGCTTGTATACTATTCTTCTGGTGAAATTCAATCATTCTTTGTTGTTTTTCTAGCACATTCGAAGTCCATTACTCTGTTTGTTCTTTCGTTTCTTTTGCTGCAACCATATTTCGTGGAAAGGTTCCAGCTTTTAACTGGTTATCTCTTCTTTTGTTTTTGTTTGTGAGCCGGAGTGCCAATATTTCACCGCAAGTGTTTCCACTGGTGAGTCACGTGCTTTTACATTACATATTCTCGCGAAGTTCCATTTATGTTCTTGCAATAGTAACAAATTTCCTAAGTTTGAACTGTTAAACCTCCTCGCCATTTTCTAGCGTTTTTATTGTAGTGCTTTCTAGCTTTCTGGATTACCCGCAAGTAAATAGAAGGGCTGGATAAAAGGTAATGAGTACTATTTTGTCTCTGAAATCACTTAATTGACAGAGGTGCTTATAGTTACACACTTTGAATATAATTACCCCATTATTTATGACCTTTTGCCATACGTTCGGAGGACGTCGTGTACCGTATGCACATCTATTTCTGTTGATATCTTGTATTGACTACCCTATAGCACGGATAATGTCATTGCTGGTGTTGCACCGGATCACTTGCACTGGTTCCTTCACTTTGGTAGACCCATATCGGGTGAGTACGTGTATGTTCCAGAATCTCCCATTACCAGCGGCGCAAGAGGTCCTGGATGGCAGCAGCGGCGTAACATCTTGCTTGTCATGAAGAATAGTGAGAACAGTTAAGACATATTCAAATGTGGGACTGAATGTAAAATTACATTTAAATACAATCTATCCCTGTTCTATGTCCACAATTTAATCTTCACCTTTGTTGTTAGTGGTTCGTGGGCATGAATTCGAGGCTTCCTGATGCTGTAATCTAATAGCTACATATTTACATCACATGTTACAATTTCTGACGTCAAGAGGGATTCCTCGGTGCGTCTGAAAAACTTACAATACTTTTGCTAACTAGAGCTAGTGGACGTCTTACGAGTAGATCACTTTTGTTAGTCAAGAATAGACGCCATAGCAGAAGGAGAAGGCGAGTAAATTCAGGCGCAGCGGAGAATCCCTCTGTCAAAACAATACTTTTTAGCACAACTAAACTAGTCTTGCTAGGAATGTTTATATATTAACACATATTACAGAAACACTTAGATTTTGAAACGTTGGGCGCAGCGCACAATAAAGGACAATCGGGGCTTCACACCACACACTAGGCCGGCGGGCAAACAAAGGCGCTCCAAGTCAGACTGCCTCGCGCAACTGTTTGTCTATACCTATGTGACCAAGCTGAGCGCGGATTACTGGAACCTTCGAGGGCATCCCGCAGCCGGTGTGTTTATGGAAGTCGAGAAATGCCCATGTTACGTCATACTCGCTGTATAAGGAGGCGAGGAAACAGCGAAGGAGAGAGAGAGAGAGAGAGTTACACGAGTCGGTCGGTGTCAGTGAGTGCGGGACAGCTGTGTGTGCGTGAAAGACGGATAGGCTTGTAGTGTTTAACGCCCGGTTTTACTACATACGGTACCGCAGGCGGTGACACTGATGATACATGGAATGAAGATGGAGCACCGGTGGAATGAGATGGCGGGGGAAACCAGAGAACCCGGAGGAAACCCGCCCCACCACCGCTTCGTCCACCACAAATCCCACATGCGGTTGTCTGGGATCGAATCCGGGCCACTTTGGTGAGAAGGGAATAGTCTAACCACTCGGCTATGGCGCTTGGTTTTTTCGTGGTTTTCCCTAATTAGTAAGCGAATGCTGCTTGCTTTCTCGTATAAAACGGCTTCCCTTCCGTCATTTCTCTTTCATTCTCATGTTCCCGAAGTGTTTCAAGATTTCGTGGTATATGACGGTGCCGGTCAGCCCGGATGCTAGCTCAGAGGAAAGACACAAGAGGGCTGCTTGATCGACGGGTGTTCATCGTCCTTTCCAACAGTGGGAGGGGTCTTCGAGCTTGAAACTGCGACTCTCTGTGACCTATCTGATCATAGCCTTCTGTATTTCGTTCATCTGTGGTAGCCACAGAGGATCTATTTAGCTCTAAGTGTGCGAGGTGCCCTCCTCCTTCATCATATCACCTATATTGCTCTTTTAGCTGTAGGTTTTCTTAACGTTGGCTTTTTCTTTTATGTGTATTTTACTGATCAACTAACATTCACTCCTTAATCATACTTTCAGGCTATCTGAGGCATAGGGAATGCTTCCGGTTAAAGAACATGTTCCCAAATCAGAACTTCTGAACTGACCGCTATGAGATCTGCGTTGTTACTGTAGCAAGATTTTGCCTATCTCTAATGATTTACCAACTATGCAAAATTTGTTCGAATGAAGTCTCCAGTTTCCAATCCTCGAAAAAGTTATACGAGACACATTTCCTCTCTTTAAAAGTGATTTTGTTGTTTAACGAAGCTGGTAATTGCTAGATCACATCAGCGCGGCTGGTGTGCCGGAATTTGGTCCCTCAGGAATTGTTTAACAAGTCAGTAAATCTCTTGACAAAGAGCTGTCGTTCTTAAGCACACTTAAGAACCATCGGTCTGGGCTGGATTTGAACCCCAGACTTCGGGATCAGCAGACCAGCGTCCAACCTAGCGACCTAGAAAGACACATTTAATTTCTCATTAAATATGTCAAATAAGTTTATTTTAAACAAAATGGTTGAGCCATTTTGGAAAAAATCAAAAATAAGAACACATGTGCATGTAAAACGATTTTTTTTTTTGGGGGGGGAGGAGGATTCCTGAAAAGCCTTGTGACGTATCCTCGGAAAATGGCATACTAAGCCCTCGTTGGTTGCTAGGAGCCTAAGAGACCCCTAGGTTTAGTTAAATGCTATAGTTTGCGAACGACTCGATATTTGCTGCAGCAACAACCTCATGTGTTTATTTCTTTAGCTGCCTGAATAACTAATGGGCAGTTATGTGTCACGCAGGTCAACCAGACCTTGCGAGCCTACTCTATTCTGTTATATATCGCTTACATTTGTGTTTCCTCGTTAGTTGTGGAATACCGCCTTGCCATTGCAAGTAGCAATATATGACAACTTGTATGGACCATATGATTCTAATTCTGAATATAAATTGAAAACGAGATCCTTAAATTTAGAAATTGATCATGAAGAAGAGGATGAAAGCAACCTATATGATAATAACATATTCTTTTCAAAGAAGTAGTTTATTATTATTATTATTATTATTATTATTATTATTATTATTATTATTATTATTATTATTATTATTATTATTTTTTATTATTATTATTATTATTATTATTATTATTATTATTATTATTATTATTATTATTATTATTATTATTATTATTATTATTATTATTATTATTATTATTATTATTATTATTATTATTTATTATTATTATTTCTTTGTAGTGTGCAGTACAAATTCTAATGTATGCTGTATTCATTCTGCATTTTATCTATCTTTTATCTATCTAGCAAGACAGTGCTAATAAAATCATGTATATTTAAGCTAGATGAAGTTACATACAGCAAGAACGAAAATGAAATTCTAAAAAAATAAGTAGACGCACATTAGCACAAAAAGACCCTATGGGACTTACGGTGTTCTACCAGGCCTCGCCTAATGGGGAGGGGTTAAACGCCAACTTAGTTATTTAATATACTTAAATAGAATATTCGGTGGCTGTGTGAGTGCTTTGTTTTCGATTTGGGGAGTCACAAAATTAATATTTCCGGCATGGAAATGGAACGCAGTACCTTCTCTGCTTAGAAAATTATAATGAGAAAGTATTTATCTGGTGTAATATTTAGTTCCTGTTTCGATCTGAAATCATTTCAGATATATTATTCAATTAAAGTACTTGAGACACAGCGGAGCATCTGCTCGTACACAAACTGCTATAATAGCAGTACGGTTATAGTTTGTACAGAAGTGATAATATGAGGTAACAGTCTGTCTACCCTGTTTTGCATCTGGGTTTGCTCTATTAGAGCTGCTTAAACTAAACAGAACATTGCGGGTTACCCGAGTTTGCTAGGGGGAGGATGGGGTGCAAGTTGTTAGTCTGCAATACCGTACTTTGGTTCCACCCTCAGCATAAATTCTACAAAGCCCTGGATCCAAATTGCGCCACTGTTCCACAACTACTGAATGAAACAACATCTTAAGTTGGTGCAAAGTAATAAATTGAAATAATGGCCCAGAGTGTAATTAAATGACATACCTATATTATCAAAAGCATTACATTTTGTTATTAATGCAGTTTTATGAATTAGAGCTCCTACTCTAATATGATAGTTCTTATTAGTAGGTATATTAGTTGTATTTCGTAAAACACACACACACATACGCGCGCGCGCACTCACACACACACACACACACACACACACTCACACTCACACAAAGTGTCCCAAAAACACCAACAACGTGGTATGTTGTGTGGGTTGGCAAACTGGTCAGTTTTCAAATAGGAACCCCTGTCCGGAAATGCACTGTTTGAACGCTGTAGCGCATTGATATGTGAGATGGGTGTACGTTCATATTCCATCAATAAAGCCAACATCGAGCGCTCTACATCACAAACGGGCTTCGAACTGTGTACCTCCTACATCGTTGCAGAGCCTATATCGGCGGTGGTGAGCCTCATGTACATAATCCAATATGTGCGATTGCCTTTGAAGATTTTCAATCGTTCCGTGGACTCGAGCCGTAAGGTCCTCCGCTGACGTTACAGGAATGGCATACACCATTCTCTTCATACAACTCCACATAAAATAGTCGAGAAGTGTCAGATCGGGAGACCATGCTGGCCATGGAACTGGTCCAACTCTACCTATCCATCGATTTGGATATGCGACGTTGGGGTAATTCCGCACATTTACATTAAAGTGTACTGGAGCTAAGTCGGCCATTTCAGCAGCTTTATACTGGTACGTGTCACACTGGTGTTAAAAAACTTTACTCTACTAGAAACTACACAAGTAACGCAGTAGGACGCACATCAAAGACTCTATGGAGGAATTTAGCGCATGTGCAAGAATTTTGTTATAGTCAGGTCGTTCATTCCAGCACACAGATGGCTAAGGGTCTCATACTTGCCGTGTGAAGATACCAAAGCAAATTTTAACAAATTGTTGCCACCGTCCGTTCCCAAACTTCTCCAATGCTCTCCAGCGTCCAACCTGTGCATTTCCGGACATTTTCTATTTGAAAACCGATCAGTTTGCCATCCCGCACAACATACTAAGCGTGCTCGTTTTTTTTTTTTTTTTTTTTTTTTTTTTTTTTTTTTTTTTTTTGGAGGGGGGGGGGGGTGGGTGGAGGTGGGACTTCCACAATATATATGGCACTAGCGGCAGTGACAACACAGCAAAGCCTCGGAGCCGGGTTGCCACACACCATAGGCGGTACGTGTAACAAATATGCTCAAGGTGAGTTTGTCCCGCGTAACTGCTGTGAACACGTGATAACAATGAGAACGGCCCGCCCAAAGAGGTTTTTGAGGCTGTTCGAGGAGTGTCCAGCGGCCGGTGTAACTGAAGAATTTCCAGAAAGGTGAAGTTCGAGAAAGTTCCGTGTTACTTCACCCTCGTTATATAAGGAGGCGAGGCAACGACAGTTGGAGTGGGAGTGCGTGTGTGTGTGTGTGTGTGTGTGTGTGTGTGTGTGTGTGTGTGTGTGTGTGTGTGTGTGTGTGTGTGTGTGTGTGTGTGTGGTGTGTGTCAGCTGCGTGTTTACGGTCGAAAGGAGGATAGCGAAGCAGAAAACATTTGCATTCAAAGTCTACAATGAAGGACAAAATATGTTATCTAAATAAACGACACTATTGTATAATAGCGGTAAAAATGTGTCAAATTTGTGGCATCGTTAGAGTACGTTAAAATATGTAGGGTTATGAACAAGTTCCTCCGCAGCGTACCGGTGCATACCGCTCAAGATAACGTTGGTATCCTGTTCATCTTCATTCCTTTCATTAATTACATACCTGAATCTACCAGATTTAATATTTCGCGGAGCGTTATTACCACATGCTCGCGGCAGCCAGTGCTGCCACCAGAATTCCTTTCTCTAGGTAATGGATGTTTGTATGTATGTAACTGCTAAACCGTTTCACCGATCCCCGTGAAATTCACCATGTATATTCATTTTTTCATGGAGGTTTTCAAGATATCCATTTCACTGTGCAACGTACTACATTCACAGAGTGTTTTCTACCAACTTTTCTTTTATAAACAATCACATTTCTTTCCTTATTTCCTCTTCTGTAAATGGTTCATACAATGTTGTGTATGTTTGAAATAGAAATACTACTCGTATTAAAGTCAAGCGGTTTTCTGTACTCACGTTTGCGTAACACATTCCTATCTCTTTTTCTACTCGCTCTTCTACAAATAATTCGTATCATTTTCTATATAATTGAAATATAAATGCAACGTATTAGATTCACATGGTTTTCTTTGTTTATTTATTCTTTACATAGCACATTAACTTGATTTTTTCCAATAAATAGAATGAATAGAATTTTCGATAGCATTGAAATAGAAATACAACGTATTACATTCTGATGGCTTTCTTTACTCGCTTGTCTTGCTACAGTGTTTGTGATTGTCGAACAGTGCTTTTGCATACTGTCTTCTCGGTGCGTTATTTTGTTCATTTTTGTTGTTTATTGTATCTTAAGCGTTTTAATTAACTCTTTGTTTAAGTACATTAAGTAATATTTTGAAGTGTCTGCAAAGAAACACACACAAGACTATTGGGCAAGTGAAAGCTGAGTTGTAGAGATAAATCGTCAAACCACAGGCAACGTCGGGTATTTCTGCTAGTGCAGTCACATAGATGAAAATAGTAGTGAAGAAATAAGCAATAGAAAGAAAAGCGCGAGCGCGCGCGTGAACACACACACTCACACACACTCACACACACACACACACACACACACACACACACACACACACACACACACACATACACACAATGTATCAGGTGCTAATTTACTCTGTCGCAAATTCTTACGGCGTTTCCCAGTTCGAAGCCAGGTCGCCTGCAATCTTTCAGCATTGCACCAACTGCAGTTGCGGAAACCTTAAGAAAGAAGTCTCTAAACATCTTGCATGCAGTAGTAAAGCATGTCTGGAACATGCTGCTCTGTGAAATAAGGAATACGGCAATAAATAAAATGCCGCCCTACATTCCTAAGGGGATGAGACACAAAAGCCTGAGAGGTGCTCCCCTGAATATCAAGATCAGTTCGCCGCCTCTGTCTCCCTGCTTTAATTAAGACGATCATCGTGCATGCCACACGTTTCACTCTAAAGAGATCACTTGTCCTCAATATGCAAAAGTTAAGTAATTGAAGATCATTAGTTTCATGCGTTAAGTACTCTGAAATGTTACCTTCATTGTGTATTTGTTTCTCTACTGCTATTTAAAAAAAACAAAAAAAAAAAAAAAAAAAAAAAAAAACAAGCAGATAGAGTACTGTATTACACCCAAAATCTTCTGAGCATAACAAATTAATATTATTTACATTGTCTAATACGTGCACAAGTATAGTTTCGCTCAAATAGTCTATGTCAAGCTTTTGACAAAAATGTGGGTTTAGAGACCTCCGATCGAAAAAAAAAAAAAATAGAAAAAGATGCGTGAGTGACTGCCACGGATGCCATACCACCCAAATGATGATGTTCCTACGAAACATTTTATTAATAGCAGTCTGTCTATTATTAAAATATGAAATAAACGGAAATGAACGGTGTAAGTGTTAAGGGAAGTAACCCAACTACAACTTTACATAAATCAAGTGAAGAAATCAGTGCTCAAGTAGAATGAAATAATATAAGAATATAATATGAAAATTAAGGAGAAAAACATAGATAATAAAGTTAAAGAACATTTAGCTGGAAACATAAACGATTCAAATATTTGAATTGCTTGGGTTCAAACACATAAAAATGCAAGTGGATGCAAATAAGGACTTATTATAAAAAAATTGTGGAGAGTACATATAAGGAATGAACTAGAAGAAGAAGAAGAAGAAGAAGAAGAAGAAGAAGAAGAAGAAGAAGAAGATGCAATAGAAATATCTGTCGTGTTTCGCTGTTTTGTCTATGCCCCTGTACAAAGTATTCTTACAAAAGCTTATTCATCTGTCTACTTCAAGTTAATCGAAGTAAACATTTGTATAATTTTTATTGCATATTTCCTGGTAGAAGCAATGAGAATAGGTGAACTCAATAGGCGTAAAGTAATAGTTACATATTTTAAAAGCGGTTCACTATGTAACAGCTTTGAAATTCAGTTCTACTTCCAAGGCCAAGAAGGGGAAAACTAAAACAAAGAAAAAAATAGGTTCTCATTTCAAAAAAGCAAAATAATTTAAAACCAAACCAGTGAAAAGGAATATATCGGAAATGAACTCCACACAAAAACATATGTGATACACATAAGTTGTGTACTTTAACGAGACCTGTCTTTTTGTGTAGTAAGATTTTGTGTATAAAACAGTATATTTAGAAACAGGCATTCAGAAGAAACAGGACCTCAAAGGTCATTTCCAAAACATTCAAGGTATAAATTTCATTTGCCGTGAAGCGATCTTAAAATTATGTTAATTGTTAATGCCATTTTGGATAAAATTAAATCTTCTGAAAAATTTTCCACGTGAAGGATAGTTTGATACGGATACTTTGTTAATTTTTTGTTGTTTATTGTATCCTAAGAGTTTTAATTAACTCTTTGTTTAAGTACATTAAGGTACCGTTTTTAATACTCTACACTGCATCATTTTAACTATTCATTACTCGATTCGATTGTGCATGCGAGAATCGATAGAAGCACCTTCAACTTTTGTTATGTTGGTCTTGACACAATGATACAGAGAGTATATGATATAGGCTTTAGAAGAGTAGACATTAAAAAATGAGAAGACATTGAATTTATTACGTTATTTACAATATCAACACTTCTTCTTTCCTGACTACCGTCCCCTAATGTTGGACTTACACTCCCTAGGACTTACAAGGCAGTGCCTAGATTCAGACGCCTGTCGGAGAGCATAAGAATCTATGGACCTCACAGAGTGAAGACCTGGAAGCGGGCGGTCCGCGCAGCACCAGGTATGATAGTGAGGAAGAGGATGGTGTGAAACGCAAGTGAAATCGATAATCGGAAGGGTGATTATGCAGCAATTGGTTGAATGACTAGCGGGGAAAACCGGAGAACCTCGAGAAAACCCGCTCTGATGCCGCTTCGTCCACCACAAATACAACATGCGTATCCCTGGGATCAAACCCGGGCCACCTAGATGGTAGGCGAACGCTCATACAAGCATTACAAAAAAAAGTCAAATGGCATTTTGTTCTTTGGTCAGCCTATTTCGAAAAAATAAATGGTTTTTGTTCCAAACTGAATGCGTAATTCCACAAGAATGTACGAGGATAATAGTTTATTACTTGTAAGATACGTAGAGTAACGTATTTCTCACATAGTTTAGGTAGTAATTATGGGATATCACACAGAGCTTCGGAATAATTGCTCGCTTAAAAGAATTAAGGGAATATTCCGAGCAGGTTTTTCAGACGTGAAGTAACTCTGCAACGTTGCGTTGAGGTTGGTAAGGCAATTTATCCGGCTTCTGAATGTTCACAGGTTAGTCGCTTGCGCACGGTGGTGTAACGTTCTGGGAGAAAAAAATTCTGTTTGGCCTACACTCGCTCAGTAAAAACGGAAGGACACGGCATAGCATTTCTTTAAGCCTACGATTCACGCCGCTGCAGTGTTTGGTTATGTACTGACATAGTGAAAGTGATACCCACACAATCTGCAGTGTTGCTAGCTTGTTTGTTTTCGGGAAAAAATAAAACATCCGCCTAGGAAATGCTCAGAGACAAAAATGTAAGATGCAAAATATCTTCCAAATATCGAGATCAATCACTGGTTTAAATTAATGTAATGATTTCCCTCCCACCCGAAATATTCCTTTTTTCCAGGTTTGCTTTTTCCGGTTGACGTCATATGTTCGAACCTTACAGTCGGGTCAAGGATGCAGCCTATCCAGCTGTTTTCTCTAAATGCAATAGTACCAGTTCTACAGCAACTACCGTTCAACGCGAAGCCATGTGCTTCATGTATGGTAAAATTGTTTTTCTGTAATTCTTCAGAGATGAAAGATCAGATTTATTGATGACGGGCGTTCCTCAGGAGCTAACCATATGGACAGGACCTCAGAGCATGTGTTCCTTCTGTCTTGGGCAACGTAGACAGAGGTTTTTGTCTAAGGACTTGCCAGGCGCCTGATACGCTGCGGGAATTTTCACGCCTAGATACCCCAAGAGAGAGAGAGAGAGAGAGAGAGAGAGAGAGAGAGAGAGAAGGAGAGAGAGAGAAACCTTGATTCTTGACCCAGCTAAGCCTCTGGTGGCTGTGCGTTGCAAAACACCATTGTCTTTTTGAGGAAGCTGACAAAATAATAAATTCACGTTGTTTCAGGTCTTCCCGAATCTTCTTGGGGAAGTAATACTACAACAACAACTGCTACTACTACAATTACAACTACTATCACCAACGTGTTATCTTTGACATATGTGCCAATATCAGTGTAATGGACGGAGCATAAAGACGGAGGATATGCCTAGGTTTACACAAGTTGAATGCCTATTACAAACTAAGCAAAATGGAAATATTAAGGCAAATGACCTAATAGATATAATACAAACGACATGTGAGAATATATTTCTAAGAGAAAGTAAGCCAAATATAGAAAAGCTGTCTATGGTGATCTGACGCCATAGCAGAACCCAAAATACTTTGTCTAAAAAGTAGAAGTGCAAACGAAAAGACTGATCAGACTCAAAAAATAAAAATAAAAAAGCTATAATTAAAAAAAAACTGTGTCAAGAACAATATCACTTAATAACTGTTATTTATTTATGCCAACAAACTTACTGCTGGCGCTTTTAAGCACAAACCATGTGTGGGTAATGTTTAACTGGTGGAATCAGGACTGAAAAATTCAATGTCATAGCCACTCGATAATTGGAGATCCGTGGTTTAAATTCCGGCTATGGCATTGAATTGTTCAGTCCTGACTCCAGCTCTTAAAGCATCTAATAGCTTGGAGCTTAAGAATGCAATAACGGAAGGGAAAAGGAACGCCTGGAAACTGCTTCTTGAAGAAATGGATACCAACTTGTCACCAAAAAATGCAAAACTACTCTAAGATTGTGAATGGAGGAAGTGAATAATTACAAAAAGGATAGACATTGTATGCTATACATACTTCCATCATTGGGTCAAATATGAAATTGCTCAGGAGCAGGTGTGATGTTACTTGCCAGGGATGAATTAATAGAGCTAACGAGCCAAATTAAAAGAAAGAAGGCAGAAGGTCCCCATGGAATACCTCCAGAAGCGGTAAAAGCTACAGATATATGCCAAGATGGGAAAATTTCCAGATATATGGGAAATGGCAAGGTTATTGCTAATAGATAAAGGAACTTCCAATCAGAATGCTAAAACACGTCAACCAATTTGTTTATTGAATGTAATGGGAAAAATACCTGAACGAGTACTGCCACTAAGACTAAAAGACGAAATAGAGATAAATGGTAGTTTTGTAGTTGGGTAACATGGTTTTCGTAAAGGTAGATCCACAATCACAGCCCAGAAGGAATACCAGATTCAGCGAAGTCTATTGCTTATGGAAGTGTGGTGGTAGTGGGGGTAGTGATTGCGGTGATAGTAGTGGTTGTGATGACGGTGATGGCGGTAGTAGTGGACCGATGATAGTGGTGATGGTTGTGGTGATGGTGTTAGTAGTGGAGCAATGGTAGTGGTGATAATGGTAGTAGTGGAGCGATGGTAGTGGTGGTGGTAGTTGTGGTAGTGGTAGTGATGGCAGTGGTGGTGGTGGTAATAGTGGTTGTGGTGACGATGGTAATAGTGGTGGTGGTAGAGCGATGATAGCGGTGGTAGAGGTGGTGGTAGTGATGGTGGTAGTGGTAGTAGTGGTGGTAGTGGTATTCGTAGCGGTGGGTAGTAGTAGAAATAATAGTAGCATAAGCTTTGTGTAGCACCTCGACATTCTAGCCGCCGCTGCAAGTAAAGAACAAGAAGAAGCCGCAGCATTTTCTCGGAACATGGTAAATTTACGGAAGTATGGGTTCATTTAAATAATTGATGTGGGCGGACAGTAGCAAGGCACGAATAAGCGTGCTTCTGGTTTATATGGGGGGCCGCTTTTTCTTCACGATCACGTTAATGAAACTGAACCAGCATGGAGAGCGTGCGATGTTCCAGATCGCAACAAGCTACATCCCATTCATGACCGTTTTTATTGAGCATAAATTCTCTTGCAGCGTTGCGTAAAACTAATGGAGATCGAGCAGCAGCAGTAGCATTATTTTTACACTAGGGTATAAAACTGGGAGAGGCATGATCATGATGCACCGTTTAGACCTTCTCCAAGAGCACTGAGTTATATATTTATGCATTTTGCCTCTGAATCTTGTAACTCCTAGTGATCAACAAAACAGAAAATCACCGCGGGAAAACCGTTTTCTGCGAAAACTGTAATTTTTACGTGCTCTACTACGTACAGTAAGTAGCGGAAGAAAGGTATATTCAACTCAAAAAATTAAAACTAGAAATTTCACCAAAAATAGGTATTGAGGCACCGTGAATATAAAAAAGCATTTTTAAAAAAGGACCGTGTGCCAGTGTGTCTATGTGTTTCTCTCTGTGGACAGCATAACTCAAAAAATAAAAGTCGATTAAAAACCAAAGTGGTGTTTAAGTTTAATACCTACACTCAACGATGCGACACGAACATTTTGAAGAAATGTACTGAACTACCTTTTTCAAGGAAAATGTTTTAAAATTTTTGCTTTTCTCAAAAATGGCTCTTACGCTTATTATTAACATGTCATATATTTACGATAGTTTTAGGGCAATTTTGAATTTTCTGGCTGTTCTGTTTACTCTTCATAACCTTTGCGTAACTGTAAGAGATACCTAGGCCAAATCTTATTGTACAAAGAATGTAGACCTCGTTAAAATACACCAGTTATGTCCAAATGCACTTTTAGTGGAGTGAACCATTTCGGAGATATTCCTTGTTATTTGTAAGAGTTTGCAAACTTATACTTTTCTCAAATGGAAGGTTGTTATTCTCTTTGTTATGTCTTGGCCATGCAAAGAGAATGGAATTCCAGAGCCTTCATATAGCGATCGGCCCTAAAAGATTTGAATTATCAGTGAAAGCCTACTATATTCCCATATTCCCCTTGCATCTACAAGAAAATTAGCAATAAGACAATTTCTACAAATATATGTCTCGGCTAACATGAACAAGATAGAGAAATAAGTATTTGTAAGAGTAGTTGCACAACAGTAGGATAAGTCATTTGAGTGCAGCACATCAGATTTTGTTTTCATACTGTTATTGAGATATATATGGGCAGTTGTTGTTAACAGCTTTCAGATTGTGAGAAAGCAAAACATGGGCTTGTTGTTAAGCATAGTAAATCTTATGATCATTGATTATTCTTTTACACCAGATCATAGGAAGGACAAGGGTTGAAAGAATCAGACTCAAAAAGCTAATATCAGCACCAGGATTTGAATCACGGATTTGGTGGTTACCATCCGATTGCTGTAACAAACTGAGCCGCCGGTGCAGCATTAAATTTCCCAACCTAGTCTTGTAAACTGCAAGGAGATCTCATATCATATTAGGGGTAACATACTCAATGGCGGACTACGATCCGTAAATACCTTAAATCTCGGATCTTATAGCTAACCTCTGTTGGTTGAATCGATGATATTAACTGTCATTTGACAAAACACCGTGTTGTTAATGGGTAGAATCAGACTGAAAAATGTCATGTTGGAGAAAAGTCTACAGCTCTATGGTGGTTGCAGATATGTTTAATATAATAGAGTAGGCGGTTAGTTGCCATCCGCAAGCACAGGCTGATTAACGCAGTAACATGGTGCTCCTTCTGACTTTGTCAGAGAACTATCTGTAGAAATAACGAATAAAACTGCATTTGTTTATGTTCTTCCCTTCAACTGCTTGTTATTCTTGGAAACGCATACGCATTCGAGTTGAGCGTTTCATCACCAAAGTAGGAGGAATACGCAACTGCTTATAGGAGTTTTGTATCAATGCTAACGAAATAGACAAAACATGGCAGCTCACATACAATAAGTCTTTTGCCTCCAGGAATCCGCGAAACTTAATTCAGTAGGGTGTAAGCGGAGATTTGGTCTTAAAGCCCCTTCTGGTAAAATTTATACATAACTGGTATAATCAGACCCAAACGATACAGGTATCTCTATTAGGAAAAGAACAAATGACGAGTGCGTGTGACAATTTGGAGAGAGTCAGAATTTCTTTCATACGCAGTCCCAAAAATAAGTGCAGCGAGCGAGCCGAGAACTAACAACTCCATCAATGTCAGTACGTATAGGGTTAAGAAAGCATGCCACTGCTACATGCAGACTAAGATTAAGATGGAGGATTACTGCCGCAGTAGGATCACTTACACCAAGCTAAGTACAGCAAGAAAGACCTAGACTGGATGTATGTATGGAAGTTGTAGTGTTACTGTATTTGAAAACAAATGTTTGTATTGTGAATGAGTGAGTGAGTGAGTGAGTAGATGGGTGAGCGAGTGAGTGGGTGAGTGAGTGAATGAGTGAGTGAGTGAGTGAGTGAGTGAGTGAGTGAGTGAGTGAGTAGGTGGGTGAGCGAGTGAGTGGGTGAGTGAGTGAATGAGTAGTGAATGAGTGAGTGAGTGAGTGAGTGAGTGAGTGAGTGAGTGAGTGAGTGAGTGAGTGAGTAGAGAAAAGGTATTAATGAAGGTGACAACTGGGAAACTTGCTTAATCTTAAACAAAAAGACATGTACAAGGGTCAATCTTAAAGCAAGGTCCGATGTTTGATACAGATTAAACCATTATAGATAGTTGCAAGACCGCAGTTTTATTTAGTTTCTTACATATTTTTCTCTATGTTGTTATATTTGTTTAAACATTTGCATAATGGTCATCAAGCTTTTTTTATACCCACGTCATAGAAGGCTGCCGGCTTGGAGTATAACCAGTCGTTGGGTAATCACTGGATAACCAGTGGAAATTGTCAATCGCCGATCTTCACGTATCTTCCCATTCAAGTATTGAACAAATGTTCTGTTATCGCTGATGGCCGACCTGATCGCGGTTCATTATGGACATTATATAGTGCGGCCTTGAAAGCTGTCACCCACTTACACACTTTGCTGTCGTTCATCGCGTTTGAGTCATTTCAACCAATACTGCGAGCATCACACTACAACACTACCAATGAAAATGGCTTCTTTTACGCACAAGACATGCGCGTTTCAAAGTTCGCGCGAAATTCATTGAGCTATGGCTTTTCGAACCTTACTTTACAATTTGCCCACGTATAAATTTTTATAATAATCTGATAAATGTGTATTTTAAAATACATCTAGACATTTTTAATTTCACTACTACCTATAGAAAGTAGGGGAAGTATTCCGTTCGACCCAAGACTTCGATGTCAAGATTTTACCGGAAATGTATGTTTTGAGGCCCCCTGAATCCAAAAAAGGCGTTTTTAGAAAAAGGTCCGTGTGTGTGCCTGTCTCAAAAACGAAAAGTCGGTTAAAAACCAAAGTTGGTATTTTAATTCAACATCTTTCAAGGATGACACTGAGATTCCGAAGAAAATTCCTCCACTCTAAACCACTCTTAACATGACAAATTTTACACAAATTTTCTCACAATCTTCTCAAAAAATGGCCATAACGATTTTGATTAAAATGTTTCATATATTTTAATTGCAAATGGGTTTATATTTTGAATTTTCTGGCTATAGCCTATGTACTGCTGTTTACTCTTGATGATTTTCGCATAACTGTAAACCGTAAGAGATAGACCAAATCCTACTATATAAAAATGTAGATCTGGTTAAAACGCACATATTACGTCAAATTTTTTTTTTTTTTTTTGGGGGGGGGGGTGGAGTGACCCATTTCAGAGATATTCCTTGCTGTCAGAATTTTCAATACTTCTAGTCGTTCTAAAATATGAGGTCGTTATTCACTTTTTTATGTATTGACTGTGCAAAGAGAACGGAATTTTAAAGTATCCATATAGCGACCAGCTTAAAAGATTTGACTATCGCTCAAAGTATACTGTATTCCAATATTCTCCTTACATCAACAAGAAAATTACGAATAATGTAATTTGTTCAAATGTTTATCTCGACTAACATGAAGAAGATAGAGGAATACGAGTTTGTAAGCATAGTTGGTAGAGTAGAGAAGGTGATATGAGTGCAACACAGGAGATTTTTAATTAATAATATCATTAGCAGGAAACTCTGAATCAACACCAGAAGCATGGTATTAGTGTTAAGACAATAATTACTGGCACTGTAGCGGGAAGATTAAAATAACGAGAACCTTTTATGACTTATGCAGGCCATAAAAGCTTTCTTGAGTAACTTCATAGTTTAAACTGTATTGAAATATTTACTTTAAACTCTTATGATTAACTAATTATGTTCAGAAAGGTTAACAGTGTAGTTTCATACACACTAGATGGAAGTACGTATAAGAGATTGGTCAACAAGCGACGACATACCAAAGATGGTCAGTCACAGTCCTGGAAGACGTAATCTGGATGAAACGCATAACAGAGGCACACACTTAACTTACACAGAAGCGCTACAAACAGCATCGTTAACAATACGTCCCATGAGTCCTACATCACCTTTATATTAAAGCTCCTCTAAACCTAACGGTGAACATGGGTGGAATAACTTAGTTGCTAATTTGTTAATAATCTCCCATAACGACCGCTTTGCTCCATTAACCTCGCCCCCGTACCCAGTGCTTCTGCAAGTGTATTACGAAAGTATATAGCATTTCACTTCACTAAGTATAGATGTGGTAACACTAATCTTATGACTTCACTTCGCCAACAACATCTATTTTCCATATTTTTTTATTTCATTTCTTGCAACTTTATCGGCTGAAATTTTTTCTTTTCCAGATCTATAAAGGTAACTCAATGGGCGTGTCTGTGTACGCGTTTTTCTTTCATTAATATTTTCCCACAGGTTTTGCTGCATGAAACGTTTTAAGAAGACAGCGTGCTGTAAACATGTATCAATTTCCAATGTCACATTACTTCATAAAATTTGCAATTCTCATCTATCGACCTGATATACCATGCATGAAGTAACATGAAGTAAATTCTTTTATATCATACATAGAAATTGTCACAAATTAGTAGATTAATAATAATAATAATAATAATAATAATAATAATAATAATAATAATAATAATAATAAAATAATAATAATAATAATAATAATAATAATAATAATAATAATAATAATAATAATAATAATAATAATAATAATAATAATAATAATAATAATAATAATAATAATAATAATAATAATAATAATAATAATAATAATAATAATAATAATAAAATAATAATAAACCACAAAGTAAAATATTGTTCACGATGGTTTTCTCCAAACCGCAGCAACATACATAACTTGCTTTAAGAAATCTTAAGTGTTTAAATAATGTTTCCACTTTGCGATTTATAGATATGTCTGTTACTAAAATGTTCCTTGTGATGCGTTTCTTAATAACCTTGAGAAGGCTTTAGAATATATTCACGCATTGACATTCAATAGAAATATATTTTGCGTTTGTGGTAAATTAATTTAGTAATGCTCAGAAATGTAGTACACAAGGTAAAGAATATGTTTTTCCAATATTATATGTATTAGTTAAAACACTTCTAGGTTCAGAGAGCAAAACTAAGAGTATTTCTGAATTATTCATAGGTATTAGTGTTAAATATTTACACCATATCAGTACATAAACTGATTCACTAGGTGCATTTTGTGTGAAATGATATAAAACATTATTAAAATTTATGGCTAAAAGTACAATCTATTTTACAAAGTTGATAACTTGCATATGAACAAAATTGAATGACACAAGTCTCTAATTTAAAAAAAGTGCAATGATATTCTACGATTTTATCCTCATGTCCACATGAAGCAAAGACTTTCTTCAAGTAAGTCCACAACTTCCCAGATTTTTGGGTTCCTAAAGTTCACAAAGTTAAAAAAGAAAAGAAAAAACTAAAGAAAAAGAACACTATTGGATAAAAGTATGGGTTTCGGTTTAACAATTTACAGACAGAATATGGTGATTGATAGTAATAATAATGTTATAGTTTCATGCAACTTAAACTTTTAAACACAGATCATTATACAAAAATCTTCTTTGCATTTTTAAGCTACCATTTAAGTGGGCTCTAAGAATGTTTACGGAGCCATGCATAGTGGCATTAACAATTTTCCTTATGTTGATCGTTGGAAGTTTGAATTCCTTCCAATATTTCACAAAAAGGGCTGGAGTCGATGTCATCTAGCTGATATTTATTTTTATAAAGGGTTATGGTAGGTGCATATATTGTTTTTCCAGATGTGCTTACGTAGATTGATTAAGACGGTGTTGAAGTTTATGGTTGGATCGATAATAAAACCCTTTTTGTCAATTTGTCACTTATCCAATTCAGATCTCGCCATACTAGACTTAAGCAACAGATCTAGTCAATTTAACGGAATTGCGTCTCATCGTATCCGTCAAGCATTTTGTTGATAGGATAAAATGAATGCAATTTCATTTGATACCATACAAATTATTTTTTCCCAATGTATTGAAGTAGAATGCAGCTCCAAATGAAGTTAAAACTGATGGTAGTTGCGGGAACTATAATGAATTGTGGGTAGGTGTATGTATGTCGTTGCTACCCTCCGGATTTAGCTGATAAACTGACTAAAAATTGTTGTTTCGTTGTTTCTTAGTGGCTTTGGCAACGCATGAGCAGCTAATCTAGGCTGGAAATCGGTGTTGTGCAAAACAAACGCACCCACACAGCGTTCAGGATAAAAGGAGAATGGAATAGATGGTCAAGCACGTAGCTCCTTAGAAGGCTCCCTCACATCACGCCACTTGAAAAATTTAAGGACTCATTCAAAAGAGTGAGAGGAAGAAAGTTGAAGTGGTCTGGCTTCCCTTTCTATCGGCCGGAGTTTTTGTTTCTACCGCTTTTAAGGTGCTGCATTTCTCTACAACCGCTTCCGGGGATGACGGAGTCACGTTAGAACATAACGATCGTGGGAACATATCGGCAGATCGATCGATTTACATGTTGCTGTACACTACGTCTAAAAGAAGTATTTGGCTTACGCGGGTAAATCGAATAATTTTGGACAAGACTAATGAAATTTTCGTATCAATATTGTTTTTCGTCTTCTTCTGTATGTGTGCTGCCCAAATCGGTCTTGTTTTCTCTCACATGTTGCTCGTATTCTTCCCTAATTATGACATCCGTTTTCAAATTTCTACTCTCCAACATCATTCTTCGATCTTTTCTGACTTCATTGAACGACCTGTCTCTTGAACTACCATACGTTTCGCTCTTTAAAGACTTCAAGCGTATATCATGTTCGCTCATCCTTAGCACCTGACCTGTGCACTACTTTCGTCATGGTAAACTCTTCATACAGAAAGTTATGTGTGCAAGTACCTTAATACCTTAATATGTTTCCACTTGGATTTGTAAGTTACTTTCTCTCTTAGTCTAACAGTTTGCCAACAAATCAATAACAAATTTTACTACCTGGTGTCTTTTGCGTGTAAGTAATCAAATGATTTATTATTTGAGTATTTTATGTTGTTAATTTTGAAGCGATTAGCTTTTCAAAAAATAATATTGTGGTAGTTCACTCCCATTACGTACTTTAAACAAGAGCAGTTTTTGCCATTATAGCATGATTTGTTCATTGATATCCTTTATTCGTGACTGCGCCACGAAATCATAAACGCCTGAGAGGTAGGTTATCCGTTTTGCTTCAGACCTCAATGTACTACTTACTGGACTAGATAATGTGAGGTCATTGTCTTTGCAGGAAGCACTCGAACCCAGTTCCTATACAGAATTTGCTAGCATGTTACAGCATTCAGTCCGCTGTAACGTTGCCAAATCTCTTAGTAATTAAACTTTTCATGACATTTTAACATTAAATTGTCACTCTCATTAAGTTAAAAATACATTGCAGCACTGCTCACACAAAGCTTGCGCCACAGTTATTGAAATAAACAATTTACATATATCCATTGGTCAAGAAACCAGATGACTAAATCTTTGACACAAATAATTTTTTTCGGCGAAACGGTTCTTTATTGAGATAATTGTATTGGACATATACTTATCTCAGGATAACATATAGCCGAAGCAGTTCCTTGTATATAGATATATGTGCCGGATTAATACTTGGTTTCGGATTGTGTTTTACGTATTTTACAAAATCCAAGTGTTATACAAAGGGGGGATGTGTTGGTTCCATTATTGCAGTGCCGGGGAGATTAATTTACACATTTACATCGGTTGAAAGGTTTATATACTGTTACATTCGGTAGAATACATATGGCACTCATTTTAATGCTTACACGTGTACCAATACTCCGACTAGTTGGAATTTCAGAGCTTATTAATTGTATTTATCTCCCAAGGGAGAATCCAGTATTACAAGCTTGACAAGTAAATTAGAGCTTGCTCGGCCAAAAGGGAACAATTTAACATTTATCACCATTTAAAATCTTCGATGTAAACCTTTTATGATTCCATATATGAAAAATCTAACTTCGGTTGCAATCACGCGAACTATATGCATTGACTAATATCTCGGGGACACTCCTTCCTCCAAATTAACTCTGTCCGTACCGCTTCAATTTAGATATTTTCACTTTACGGAATACGAGACGTAAATTAGTATAACTCCTAGGGCCGGCACTGACAGCTACACTGCTTTAGAGCAGCAGGCAGGAGACGGTGACAATGGCTTGCTTGCCGAGCAGCAACTAGTGACGTCACAGCACTGGATAGCAGTGGGGGTTCCACGCTTGGCACAACAGTTGTTGTTGTAGTGCTTAACGCCCGCTTTTACTACTGCGGCACCGCAGGCGGTGACACTGATGATACATGGAATGAAGATGGAGCACCGGTGGAATGAGATGGCGGGGGAAACCGGAGCACCCGGAGAAAACCCGCCCTGACGCCGCTTCGGCCACCACGAATACCATATGCGGGTCCTTGGGATCGAACCCGGGCCGCCTAGGTGGTAGGTGAGCGCGCTAACCACTCGGCCAGGGCGCCGCCTTGACACAACAGTATATATATATATATATATATATATATATATATATATATATATGCGTTCTTGATAAAAATCTTAATGCAATACTTAGAATCAAGGTAGCACGAAATATCTCTCCAAATATTCATAGGCTGGTCAACAGAAAGCAACCGACAAAAAAATAAAACATTTAATACAAGTTGCAATCCCTTATTTTATAATTGTTGTTGTTAGCTAATGCTGGATTTCTGACAATGAAGTCATTAATCCTCTGGCTCTCCAATATTTTTCACTGATGATATTGAAGAGAGCAATAGCAGTAATAGTAACCGCTTTTTAGAGAGCACCATATTTTTTTATGTTTTGGCGGTCACATCGCTCTCTCACAACCCCCAGAATGTCTGGAGGACCACACCTGTCGTTGGTTTACGGGTCTCACCGACCTGACCGGGAGAATTATCAAAATAAATTCACCGACCATATCCTCAGATCACCAATCAGAGGACGTATTACATGCCATGACAGGTCAGCATGTTAGGGGTTAAGATTTTATAGAGAAATGGAGAGGTTGGAAAAATAAAGACTCCCTAGCCCTCGGGAACCCTAATAGCATCGGGGTCGGAAGAGAACAAGAGATGACCAAGGTAAGGTCAGATAGAAAAGTTACAGTGAGGAGCAAAACACCAGTAAGTGGAAGTAATGTTCTGCTCAGCTTGGGTACCTTGTGGTCGCTATTCACATATCCCCTAGACGGAGACCCCTGAGAAAACTTTGGAAGATACAAGTTTGGTATTTTTGCTCCCGTAGGAGTCACAGGACATTTTAGTTTTGGGGGGAGTTTCGTGTACTTCTGAACCTGAAGATGTATTGGAGGTGATTTAACCATAGTTGCTCATGCCAGAGAGATTACAGGAGAGGTAACGGGCAAAGAAGCATCTCAAAATCCAAGCCAGGGTTTTTTGTGTGGGTTGTGATGTACCCAATTTATAGTGGAAATGCATTCTACCGATGGAAGTGAGACACCGAGGTAATTCAAAACTGTCACGAATGATCTCTACAGAGCACCAGCCAACACCCTGTGATATTTAGTCTTCACATAATAATCGGGTCGTTCTACTGGTTGATCTTTATCACGTCAGTGCTTATGGAAACACAGTATCTATCAACAGATTGTTATATTCTCAGTCAGTTAGACCTGAGTGACCTCGATAACTGCAATACTTGGATAAGTTCAAGTTAGTCTTATAATGCTCCGAGTCGCTTGTGAGCATGTAGGGATTCAGGATAACGAAAGAGCAGAAGAAGCCCCAAGAAGGGAGCTTTTACTCTACCTGAACCAGCACTGGAGCTGTCATCAGAACCAGTTGAGCTATCAGAGATTGGACACCAGAAATACTGGAACTCCACTGTACGGTTCAGGCAGTCCTAAATTCTCAAACGGAGATTGCACAGCGGCAGTCAGTGAACTGCTAAAAACAACAAAAATCCTTTTTGGGCAATCGCCTCTTTACAGAACTCTGTTTCCTTAGAGGGCACCTGCGCAGAATAGAGCAAACAGTGTATCCTGTCTGAAGACTGTGTCAATAGACAGATGAAGTAGCTGCCCATTTATTGTGAGAGTGTTTGAACTTCCTCACTAAAGAGTACCAATTGAGAGTTAATCTTACAACATTGTAGAAGTTTTCAGTTCATAATGAATGCATACTTCTGGATAGACCGGGGGCACAGAAAAGATGTGCAAAGGTCACAGTGTAGGGCAGTGTCTCCCCCATCATACTGGTGCTGTTTTTTAATATTATGTATTTAAAGTGTTGGCGTCTTGCGATATTACCACACACTGCGGAGCCAATTGGTACAGTTTTTAATATTTCTGGGTGATTAGCGACAAGTGATGTGAGCTCTTCCCTTGATCTCGGGTAGAGGTGACGGAATAAAGCATACACTGAATTTCTTCTTCAGTTAAATTTATGAAGTTCTTTTATTGCACACCTTTTATTAACACAATTATTATGTCGTTATAATGTTACACCACTTTCTTGAATATTTCCTACTATTTGCCCGTCCGAAATAGTGTAATTCACTATTTTTCGGAAGATTGACGAAAAATTGCTAATGTCTTACACGAATGCGTTAACTAATTGTATAAATTACTTACTCATAATTTCTCATCAGTTGGACCTTTAACTGTTGTAATTGTATTATCTTGTATTGGGTTGTATTCGGTTTTTATGTTATGAAATATAATTTTTGTTCTTGTTACGTTTTGTTCATTACTTACATGTAGAAAAGTTGCTTCTATTTTGTTTTGCTGAATAAGTTGCAGTAACATAATTAAATTCCTAAAATAAATAAATTGATTGAAAGAACTCTGCTGCAAGTGCAACATAGAACTGTGTATGATAAATTGTCTGACAAATTAGAGTAAGTATGTCTGTAATTAAATACGCGCACTTTATATTGCTATATATGTAGAATATTGGTCCACTATTAATAGACTTTCAGGTTGATTTGACCTGCTGTATGATTAGTTCTGTCATCAACAAAGCATACCACTGGCGTAACACGAGAGCCGCGCTGAGGCTCTAAGCTAGCAGCGAACCTCGATCGGGCAAACCATGCCGGTACCTGCCCAGGGGTGCAATTGTGAAAACTTTGTACAAATTGTATGATAAAAATATGTCTCTAGAGTTGAAGTTATATTGCTCACGTAATACATTTAACTGACCAATAGAAATTTTACAATGTCAGTTTTTCTCTGTTTACATGCCTATTCGTAGGTTAAACTTTATCTCGGCTTGAATGTGTAAAGCCTTAAAGGACATTGCAACCACACTATGAATGCAGAATGCATGTTCATGAATCTTCACAGTAATTTCCAGAAATATACCCCACTCACAAATTGCAAACACAAGGTCTATTACGCGAATGTTGTAAGCTTGACACTGCACAAGTTACAGCCTTAAAATGTGAATCAATCAGAAGGCACTTTAGCGCTAAGCACTTGTCACCTGCAACTGATAACATCCATGCGGTCTGGCCCAGCTACCTGCCTAACGGTCAACTTGCCGGTGGTACACAGGCGAGTTATTTCTATTTAGAAACAAGGACATTCATATACTGGTATGCACAATCGGGAAGACCAGACAGCTGGTGTGAATGTGTTCCAGGGAACAAGCAGAGGATACGTGTTCGTAAGGAAACTGCAGAAGGTCTTGGAGGAAGTGGTAATGGTGTAAGTTTGGCTACGTGGGAACGACAGGAATAAACCGAGTGAAATATAATTCAGAGATGACTGCACCCAAGAAATTAACTAATGACACCGCGGTGAGAATATGTCTACTCTATGGTGAAGGGGAAACTTGAGTCACATTCTGACAAATATTTAAAAATAAAAATAAAAAAAAAAAAAAAAAAAAAAAAAACAGTACATATTTACGACTTTGTTTCTGCACTCCAGTCACTCCAGTGAGAGAATGAAGGTTTGCGTGGATATAATGTTGAACGTTGGATGTCACGTACTTGGTCACTTTTATCAAAGATTAGTAAAGAAAGTTGCTTGTCATTAAGCGAGATGGCTTCACGGAAACGTGTGAGATTCTCATTTAGGAGGTCGTGGCTTCGATTCCACGGGAAGTTTTGCCAGGTCACCAGACAAATTCTAGAAGAATATTTACACAACTCCAGAATTTCCTGTCCTTTCCTTTCATTTCCATCCGGTTTTTCAGGTTTGACTGTCGACTACGTTGCCAGGGTAGCGCCTCTCCGTAGGTGGTGAGGTGGCTTGCACTAGTCTACCCCGGGAGTGCCCACTAGCAGCGGGTTCCATGCGTGAAGCTCCCGTCGAGATGAACTTTCTGTATGTGAGGGACCCCGCTCTCGGTGGTGTACTCTTGTGGTTCACCGGCCGCCCATTGGATACTACCACCTTATTCTTCCGCCTGGGGTCTGACGTAAACTTACTTTGAAAAATAAATGAGTCTGCAAAATTCGAAGTTCCAATACAAAGCCTTAGTAGCAGTCCATTCCAAAAGCATGCGCTGCTTAGGTCTACTTTCCCATGAAGAGCAGCCTAGATTTGCATGGCTACCAAATGGCCGACAAGCACAGAAATTCCGATCTTATTGCTTTCAAAGTATCAAGTGTTGCCTGTCTCCAAAAATAATAAGGCACAGGTGAAATGCGAAGAGCAAGAATAGCGTAGTTAAGGGACATGTCTCCGGGGTAGATGTACGACAAAGCCTCAGGTTCATATCCCGACGCAATAACAATATACTTCTTTTCCTCGTAAAGTGTTGAAACATTAAGTTTTACAGTTGATGTGCAACTTTCTCAGTTCCACATGCTCCATAATCTGTCAATAAAAGACGTTTGTACACACAATGTGCTAGAGGTACATGGACTGAGGTTGCCAGACACTTTCACTTTTACCATAACCTTGTGGGTTGCATGCCCTGCAGTTGTTGACACTGGTGGTTTGTGGGCCAAGTATTAGCCCTGCCACAATCTTTGGTTTAAGAGTTTTATTTATTTAATATTTTCAAGAACAAGAGCTACATTTGTTTTCGTGTTAATTTATATCTATTGAGGCTTAGTTGTCTTTAATATTTCAGAAGTAATGGGCAATATATCCCTAGTGTCTTTATAATAAATTTGTTATTCTAACATTATGTTACAAGTGTATAAATAGAATTATTAAGGTCAGAAAAAATTTACAATGTGATACGGAGTTGTTGAAATCACTAGCTGTGAATCCGAAGACAAGGAGCTACCCCTAGTTCACTAACTACTGATTCTTACCGGTAGCGAAAACTTAGTGCATGTAGAAGGACTGTCCTCCTTGAATCGATATACCACGAGCGACCGCTATTTCCTGCCTGTCGCATATTGTGAACCGCGCTTCTATATCCAAGAGTTAGCTCATTACATTCCCAGGGGTAAATGCGGAATCAATCAACCAGTCAAGTTGATTCTCATGGACGACGGAAAAGGGAAGTGAGGACAAACATTTTATTGTTGTTATTGGTCAGAGGGCTATGTGTTTAAGACCATGTTAGTAATTTTATTTTATTTCAATTAATTCTCTGTTAATTCCTTATATTGAACTGTTACTGTAAAATTCCTGGGACAAGAAATGCCTGAACAATCATGCAGGCGACTGTTGCACTTTTCAAGTCCAATCTGAAACAGTTTGAACAACTATAACTACAATCGCTCCACCGTTAGCACTTGATGTAAAAACAAGCCATCAACAACGAACTCGCAATACGCCGAAACCAAAGCACACCATAAAATATAGTACTTCAAATATCGGCGATTATCTGTGAGTTTTCAAGATGTACGATAACCCTGGTAAAGACTACTTAAGTGTATAATATGTATAATATTTCTAAAATTCCTGAGTAAATATCGTTCTGTTGCAACATAAATACGAGGTATGAGTCCACGTGGTGTTTGTTTTGTGTTACTCGCTGGTGATAACATCAGGTTATCGCGGAGTGATACAAGGGGCGGATCTAAGACTGGATGGTGTATAGACAATGAGAGGGAAGAAACTGCAGCAAATTGGCCTTTACACAGGTAAACTGGCCAGCCTGTACGTACAGTTACTATCAGAGATAGGCTATCATGTGCCTGGCTGTTAGGCAACTTTGCGTGTTTTACTGTCGTCGTGAAGGATTCGTCGCGTCGAAATGAAGACGTTTTAATGAGTGTTAGCGACTGTATCGTTACAGTTGATGTATGACAGACCTATACGGTGAAGAAAGACAGTGAAAGGACAGAGTCAAGACTGTAAGAAGAAAACAGGTGTGAGCTGTATCATAACGAATGACTGTAGACTGTGTTAACGTAAGTAAAAGAGAACAGAACTATGTATTTGTGTAAAAGTTTAGAAGGAAAACAAAGCGATAGAAAAGTAACTGCACTGGATTTCGTCACAGTAACTTTATGTATGTCTGCAATGAGTGCAAATCTAAAGCATGGTTATTTTAAGAGTTTCAAATGCTATGTTGCATAAATTTTTGATTCGGTAAAATTTTAACGGCAATTCTCAAAATGTGTATAATTTTGTATGTTCCAGTCAATGAAGATGAAAGTAAAGGTGACATAGCATTTATACATTTTGAATGTAATTTTAAACGAAAAAAAGGTTTCGACGCGTATGTGTGTATGCATGTGTTTGTGTGTGTTTCTTTTTGAGTGTGTGTGATTCATAATAGGTTAGTACACGTAAATTAATCATTACATCGGGATATCAGTAAAAGTGCTTACAAGAAATACCTGGAAATCTATGCATATGAATGTTAACAAATTTCGAACATTGATTACATTTATTGTTGATGTACTAGTTAATATTAATCTATTGGTGCAGCTAACGAATGTAATAATTTATGGATACAACCAAACTTTCCAGCACCCTTGGGGCTTAAACTTTAGCCTCATTAAGGCTGGCACCTCTGCTACATCTACCTGATGGGTTCGCGGGCATGAGGCCAGGTGCTGCATTATTCACAGAGAAATTAATGCCAATTAAACTGAAATGTTCCAAAAGTATTTTAACGATCTGTATTATAGACTGGAAGATCTTGACAGATATGAGGAACATTTGCGGAACATCATTTTCAACATATGAAAAGTTCTTCTTTATTGGAAAAATTAGCACATTGTTTACATTGATCTTGTATATCATATTTTAACTTAATAAATAAATCAGTAAATAAATAAATACATACATAAATAAATAAATAAATAAATAAATAAATAAATAAATAAATAAATAAATAAATAAATAAATAAATAAATAAATAAATAAATAAATAAATAAATAAATAAATAAATAAATAAATAAATAAATAAATAAATAAATAAATAAATAAATAAATAAATAAATAAATAAATAAATAAATAAATAAATAAATAAATAAATAAATAAATAAATAAATAAATAAATAAATAAATAAATAAATAAATAAATAAATAAATAAATAAATAAATAAATAAATAAATAAATAAATAAATAAATAAATAAATAAATAAATAAATAAATAAATAAATAAATAAATAAATAAATAAATAAATAAATAAATAAATAAATAAATAAATAAATAAATAAATAAATAAATAAATAAATAAATAAATAAATAAATAAATAAATAAATAAATAAATAAATAAATAAATAAATAAATAAATAAATAAATAAATAAATAAATAAATAAATAAATAAATAAATAAATAAATAAATAAATAAATAAATAAATAAATAAATAAATAAATAAATAAATAAATACATAAATACATACATACATACATACATACATACATACATACATACATACATACATACATACATACATACATACATACATACATACATACATACATACATACATACATACATACATACATACATACATACATACATACATACATACATACATACATACATACATACATACATACATACATACATACATACATACATACATACATACATACATACATACATACATACATACATACATACATACATACATACATACATACATACATACATACATACATACATACATACATACATACATACATACATACATACATACATACATACATACATACATACATACATACATACATACATACATACATACATACATACATACATACATACATACATACATACATACATACATACATACATACATACATACATACATACATACATACATACATACATACATACATACATACATACATACATACATACATACATACATACATACATACATACATACATACATACATACATACATACATACATACATACATACATACATACATACATACATACATACATACATACATACATACATACATACATACATACATACATACATACATACATACATACATACATACATACATACATACATACATACATACATACATACATACATACATACATACATACATACATACATACATACATACATACATACATACATACATACATACATACATACATACATACATACATACATACATACATACATACATACATACATACATACATACATACATACATACATACATACATACATACATACATACATACATACATACATACATACATACATACATACATACATACATACATACATACATACATACATACATACATACATACATACATACATACATACATACATACATACATACATACATACATACATACATACATACATACATACATACATACATACATACATACATACATACATACATACATACATACATACATACATACATACATACATACATACATACATACATACATACATACATACATACATACATACATACATACATACATACATACATACATACATACATACATACATACATACATACATACATACATACATACATACATACATACATACATACATACATACATACATACATACATACATACATACATACATACATACATACATACATACATACATACATACATACATACATACATACATACATACATACATACATACATACATACATACATACATACATACATACATACATACATACATACATACATACATACATACATACATACATACATACATACATACATACATACATACATACATACATACATACATACATACATACATACATACATACATACATACATACATACATACATACATACATACATACATACATACATACATACATACATACATACATACATACATACATACATACATACATACATACATACATACATACATACATACATACATACATACATACATACATACATACATACATACATACATACATACATACATACATACATACATACATACATACATACATACATACATACATACATACATACATACATACATACATACATACATACATACATACATACATACATACATACATACATACATACATACATACATACATACATACATACATACATACATACATACATACATACATACATACATACATACATACATACATACATACATACATACATACATACATACATACATACATACATACATACATACATACATACATACATACATACATACATACATACATACATACATACATACATACATACATACATACATACATACATACATACATACATACATACATACATACATACATACATACATACATACATACATACATACATACATACATACATACATACATACATACATACATACATACATACATACATACATACATACATACATACATACATACATACATACATACATACATACATACATACATACATACATACATACATACATACATACATACATACATACATACATACATACATACATACATACATACATACATACATACATACATACATACATACATACATACATACATACATACATACATACATACATACATACATACATACATACATACATACATACATACATACATACATACATACATACATACATACATACATACATACATACATACATACATACATACATACATACATACATACATACATACATACATACATACATACATACATACATACATACATACATACATACATACATACATACATACATACATACATACATACATACATACATACATACATACATACATACATACATACATACATACATACATACATACATACATACATACATACATACATACATACATACATACATACATACATACATACATACATACATACATACATACATACATACATACATACATACATACATACATACATACATACATACATACATACATACATACATACATACATACATACATACATACATACATACATACATACATACATACATACATACATACATACATACATACATACATACATACATACATACATACATACATACATACATACATACATACATACATACATACATACATACATACATACATACATACATACATACATACATACATACATACATACATACATACATACATACATACATACATACATACATACATACATACATACATACATACATACATACATACATACATACATACATACATACATACATACATACATACATACATACATACATACATACATACATACATACATACATACATACATACATACATACATACATACATACATACATACATACATACATACATACATACATACATACATACATACATACATACATACATACATACATACATACATACATACATACATACATACATACATACATACATACATACATACATACATACATACATACATACATACATACATACATACATACATACATACATACATACATACATACATACATACATACATACATACATACATACATACATACATACATACATACATACATACATACATACATACATACATACATACATACATACATACATACATACATACATACATACATACATACATACATACATACATACATACATACATACATACATACATACATACATACATACATACATACATACATACATACATACATACATACATACATACATACATACATACATACATACATACATACATACATACATACATACATACATACATACATACATACATACATACATACATACATACATACATACATACATACATACATACATACATACATACATACATACATACATACATACATACATACATACATACATACATACATACATACATACATACATACATACATACATACATACATACATACATACATACATACATACATACATACATACATACATACATACATACATACATACATACATACATACATACATACATACATACATACATACATACATACATACATACATACATACATACATACATACATACATACATACATACATACATACATACATACATACATACATACATACATACATACATACATACATACATACATACATACATACATACATACATACATACATACATACATACATACATACATACATACATACATACATACATACATACATACATACATACATACATACATACATACATACATACATACATACATACATACATACATACATACATACATACATACATACATACATACATACATACATACATACATACATACATACATACATACATACATACATACATACATACATACATACATACATACATACATACATACATACATACATACATACATACATACATACATACATACATACATACATACATACATACATACATACATACATACATACATACATACATACATACATACATACATACATACATACATACATACATACATACATACATACATACATACATACATACATACATACATACATACATACATACATACATACATACATACATACATACATACATACATACATACATACATACATACATACATACATACATACATACATACATACATACATACATACATACATACATACATACATACATACATACATACATACATACATACATACATACATACATACATACATACATAAATAAATAAATAAATAAATAAATAAATAAATAAATAAATAAATAAATAAATAAATAAATAAATAAATAAATAAATAAATGAATGAATAAACGAACGAACGAACAAACAAACAAACAAACAAACAAACAAACAAATAAATAAATAAATAAATAAATAAATAAATAAATAAATAAATAAATAAATATACTGACTGACTGACAGGCAGACAGACAAATAAATTAATAAATGTTCTGGATAATTGTTCCACCACATTAGCCATATGTGCGTGTGGAACACAGGCTCGAATAATAAACAATGGAAGATTAGGCTTCGAGTCCAGGTAGTGACTTATTTTTGTAGTTCGATTTGTGCCGTTACTTCCTTTCCCTAAATAAATTTGGAAGCTGTGCAAGAAGCAGAGGTACTTGTGTAGATATAGCTAGGGAGGGGAAGAATGAATCGAAACTAGTTTTCTTGGGCCTCAAATACACTATCATTTAAGGTTACTGGATGTAATAAGGAGCAAATTAATACAGCAGAAAAACTTTAACCTTAATTTATTTTAAATTTAAAACTCTGTGATTATTACAGAACCTCAAAATTACAAATGTGTGTCCCACAACTATTCTTCATACAATACAAATCTTTAACAAGTGATACTAAGAACAAAAATTTGCTTCCACGGTTCCTAGTAAGGCAATGTTCTAGGTCGTAGCAAGTGGTCACTTCTTTACGCAATTCAACATAAGACAATGTCAAAGAATTTTGGCAAAGGTAAAGTTAACTGTTTAAAAGGTTTTAACTCATCAACTATGCCGAAAATAAGAAAGCTTACATATAATATTTACTACACAACTGTAAAAGCTTTGTTTCATTGAATCCCGTTTTGTAAGGCAAAGTTAATTATTGTGTAACTATAATGCAAGTTAAATTATCAAAAATGTATTGGCTGATGAAATCTACACAATCTCAGAAATGCGTCTAAGATTTTGACTGAATTATCATATTTTTAAGATATTCTCACAACAAATCATATGTATATCCCCTCGGATAGCCTCTGAAGTCCTCTTCATTCTGGCTGACTTTTGTATAAGGGTAAATCGTAAGAGAATCTTACCACAAAAGAATGTAGATCTCGTTAAAGCACACAATGTAGGTATTTTTTTCTTTCTTTCTTTTTTATGGGGGGGGGGGGGGGGAGGGGAGGATGATATCTCACTTCTCACTCTTGATATATTCTTGTTATTTGTTTGAATTTTCAAACACACTCTTCTGAGCGGGAAATTATTTCCTTTTCCCTCCCTGGTCATGCTTTCTCATAGCTTATTTCGCCTGTCTCACTTAAAATCGACTAGGAATCCGGAGAAAACCTATTCGTATACCACCGACGGTTTGTAAAAACTGAAGAAATGGAGATCTGCTAATTCGAAATATAAAAGAAGTGATAGGTACAAGGTTTAACCCACATAGTATGAGATGAAGCGGTTAAGCCACTTCACTAATTGTACTAAAATTACATAAAATTGGTATTATTTTGCACTGTAAATATGTATGTACGAATCTCTCTGGTGTATAATTTTTCTCGGGTAATTTAATTGAGCCTCCAAGCTCATATGCTTATTGTTATGGCAATGAACATCTTTTGACCTCCATTAAGCACTATTACTGAAGCTTATATTCATCCTCTTCTAAGGCAACACTGTTAATTTAATCGCTTGCAGACTGTACCGAAGCGTGATAGCGATCTCTCATTCCCTTTAACGTATAAGGACGAAACAAGAAGAACCACGAACCATTTCGTGCAAAGTTCTGTAATTGCACAGCATTTGGAGAGACAGATGAATGGCGACAGGTCATTGCTATCTACGGATCGAGTAAACCTTTTATTTATGAGGTAGTAGATTGATAGTTCCAAAGTGTAGACTCATTCACACGCATTATTACGCCATTATCGATAAGAAAGGAAGAATAACGCTGTTGAGGCCGAAACAGTTTTAAGTGCACTTTTTGTGCTCTCTTTTATTTATACCTACCAGAAATTCGTATAACGTTTAATGGCACAACATAATTACAGTTCTCTCTATACAAGCTGTTAGGAGTGTAAGAACCGCTATTTGTTCTGCTAACTCAGGACAGTGTAATGAACAATATTACGAGGGACGTTCGGAAATGATTTACCGTAACAGTTTTTAATGCCTTATTCATTAATAAAAATGATCCAATGTAGAGGGATTTCTCAATATACTCCCCACCAACGTCAAAACACTGCTACCGCCTTCCTGAGAACTTCATTGTTGTTCCATACAACAATTGTTTGCGGGTACTTGTGGACAGCTGTCTGTAATTCCTTATTGTTGCCCACATTTTACCTAGCAGCGCGTCCTTCCTGTTATCGAACAAAGACTTTTCTTCTCAGGTGTATGTCACCAGTTTCTCAAAAAAAAAAGAAAAAAAAAAAAAAGACAAATTTGGATCTTCATTCTTCATTTCCAATAGTCGACAACAGACTTCGACTCTGTTTTCTTTCTGGGCCTGTCAAGTCCCGTAGAATACAATGTGCGCACCCCCCCCCCCCCCCCCTCACTCTTTCTCTCTAACAACAAACAAGCAGTATTCTTTCACTACACACTCTCTTCACAACTATCGCCCGCCTCTGTATTGTGGTGGTAGCGTGTCTGCCTCACGTCCAAGAGAAAGCGAGCTCGAATCTCGTTTAGGGTAAGTTATCCGGATAACTTTTTTACCGAGGTTTTCCCTTATCCTGAGAAGACGAATGTTGGGTAACTTAAAGCTCTATGCCTCTCGTGCTCGTTTGAGCATCATTCCATTAATTCACCGTGCGATGACACTACGTTGGGCAACGTTAATAAAAAGAAAATCACAAGTACCATCTAGTGTATGTGTGCTGTCCATCAGTTTATCGTCGTACGAGAGGATGCTCCTGTAGATAGAGCGGTATTTTTTAAACAACGCAATTGTAAATCATTTCCGAACGTCCTTCGTACATAAATATTTACTTCATTCTTAGACTTATAATTTCAGTTATTAAACGTAGTATGTTTTCACGGTGGTTAGCATCTTCCAGTAAGCGTGTCACAGAAAACATGACGCAGATTGGGCAGAACAAATAATTTAACATGGTAAACAATGCTGAATTACAACTGGGTTTGAATGTTTTCTGCAAGACCAATGACCTCATGTTTTCAACGTCAATGGATCACGTATTTAAGTGCGAAGCAAAACGGATAGTCTATACTGACAAAAGTTGTTCATTTCACAGCGCAGTTACGACCATGCACAATGCATCAGCTAGTAAACTATGTTACTAGTTTGTGGAAAAACTGTTAGATGAAGAGAAAAAACAACAGTACACGAAGTGGATACATATCAAGGTACCACTTATCAAATATTTGCACTTATAGCCCCAACACCCTCTATAATACGCTAAAATACTCAGTGTTTAAGTTTCTGGTTTGTTTTACTATGTCCTAGCTCATTTTTGCCGCTATGGAATATATCATACTTAATTTCACATTTTAAAATAAAAACAAAGCATCTGATGTGCATATACATGACCACCTCCAATCAATATAGTTCATTTGCATCTCTGTTCCACAAACTACTCTTACATAAGCTTATTTTGTGAATATGATTAGTCTTAATCAAGATAAATGTTTTAAAAATGGTCTTATTGCACGTTTCATTGCAGCTAACAGAAGGATACAGGAGGCAGAATCTATAATGAAAGCTTTTAAAACCAGATCACTTTATGGTGATTTTGAAATTCCAAACTTTATGTATGGCATCAAGGAAGAAAAGGCGAATGGCGACCTAGAACTTCATAAAAAGGTGTGAAAAATTATTGGAAAAGTCAAACCTGATAATCAATATTGTTCTTCTAAGTGTGCCGTTACAGGATAAAGTTGAAAAGGCAGCATTAAACTGAAAAATCTGGTTGTTGCATTCATTGACTTTCTCTACTCTTGTACAAACTATTTCTAAAAACGCTTTTTCCTCTTTCTGCTTCATGGTAATAAAGATATACATTTCCAGAAATTACCTTATTACCAGGACCCGGATGTTTATGGCCTAAAAATGTTAGAAATATGCAAGTACTTATAACTGAAAATATTAGAAAATATGGCGATAAATAGACCTTAATTTTTCTGGGTTCATTTTCGAAATCGTCAGAACTGATTTAAAAAATCTAGCATACTCAATAGCAAATAAGCAGTATTAACTTTATTGCTGCATTTTAACTTTATTTAATTGCTCAATCCTGAACTAACCTTCAGCTCTGCACAAAATAAAATTAATGTCACATTTTCAAGGGCGATCACAAAGAAGAATTGTAGTAGCAAATGACATGCATTTTAAAGTTTTCAAACAGAAACGATTTCTATTCGTACGCATCATTGTAGCGGGAAAAGGACCTCCTAATGTTACAGACATGAATAGGAGATGTGAAAAATCGTCTTTGGGACGACTGTAAGCACAAGAAACATAAAAATATTGCAAAATATGAAAATTTAAGAGAAAATATGACTTTAATATGAAACATGTTTAATATCTATTAAGGATGCCACAAAATTATTTTGAAGAAAACATCTCCACCCTAAACTACCCTTTACTTGGAACATTTTTCGAAAATTTTGGTTTTCTACAAAATGGCTCCAACGAATTTAACATGCCATATGTTTAAGATATATTTATCGAAATGAAATGAATATTTTGAATTTTTGGACTGATAAAGCGTAAGAAATAGACCAATTCTTACTCCACAAAAAGTGTAGATCTCGTTAAAACACACAATTTATGGCCAAGTGCATTTGTTTGTGTTGTAAAGAACCTTTTTGTGGATATTCGTTGTTATTGGTGTGAGTTCTGCAATACTTTTCCCAAATGGAAGGTCGTTCTTCACATTTCTATCTCTTGGCCGTGCAAAGAGCACGGAATTGCAAGTCTTCATACAGCCACTAGCTTTAACAGATTTGACTATCGCTCAAAGCCTACTGTATTCCTATATTCCCCTTGCATCTATACAAGGAAATCAGTAATAAAATAATTTCTACAGAAGTTTGCCTCGACTAACATGAAGACAGAGGAATAAGTATTTGTAAGAACAGTTAGTACAAGAGCAGAGAAAATCACATACGTGCAACACATCAGATTTTTTTCTAAAAACTATGAAAAACAGAACTTTAGTTCTAGGTTCCTTTGGAGAATATTTGCGGATATGTGGTTTCAGGATACATGATGGCAAAACAGGATATTGCAATAAAGAACTCCCTTGATGGTTCATGGTGCTTGCGCACGGCAAATGGGTTCTTACTGCAGAACTTTGATTTCTTTTGACCTCTTTTTCCCTATTTCCGTTACGATGTCAACTCTCATAACTTGAGCTCCTGAGAATCATCTTCCATTGAACCAAAAATAGTGCAATAAAACCAAGTTACTGTAATTCAGTTTTGTAGAAGACCATCAAAGACTATAGTTTATCTGTACAGATCTGTACAGGTTTAACCTCTTAGCGTGCCCTTTATTTTACAATGTGATGGCTCTTTGGCACCTATTTTTACTGACGAAATGAAATATTACATTAATTATAATAATGATAGTAGCAATGACATTAATTTGTATGAGCTTAACAAGGAAGATTTTATACTCTGAATATCCTCTTGGTTCTTAGTTCTTCTTGTTCTCCTTGTTCTTCTTCTTCTTTTTTGCTGAAATTACATTTGCAAACCAAATCTTGGACATTGAAGCACTAAGAGATGAACAGCAACAATAAAAAATAAATGTTAGACCCATTGTGTGTATGTTTGTGGCTGTGTGAAATACCCTGAAGGCCTAGAAGGGCCAGATTCGCACCACACTTTGGCACTCGCAGTATCATTCTCAGATAAAACTGATTCATCAGCTTGATCTCTTTAAGTCTCCTCATAACTATCTTCAGAACTTCCACACCCACTAAGTTCAACAATATTCACTCTCTATTTTCATAAACTGGAAAAACAGATTTTAACAGAGACATTTAATATGAATAAAACTAATTGAAAAATAACGCTTACTAGCTGATTCAGAGACGCCTGGTGGCAGTTTGCTAAACAAGTTTTTCTTAAAATTAAATTTTATTCCTGGTTTTATTAAGTTAAATTGTTTATCGAAATGTTGATTTTGATAAAATTTTAAATCTGTACAGCAAAATATTATCGTTGAATGTGTAACTTAAGTTGAAATTTTCCTAGAACTTTATGCTTCTAAAAGTAAAGACGACCTCGCTGTCTCACTTCTGCAGCACTGCAACAGGAGGAAAGCACTCGTGGCCCTCTCTCGTAGACTGCACCTCTCGCTTTTCTCGCCCATCGTGCTCGTAGCACTTGCATTCCCAAAGTAACGAAGCCTTGTTTACATAAAGGTGCCATTATCACATTAACAGATCGAGTTGGTATGCTAGTGAAATTTGATCGAAAAAACAAATAGCTTATTCTCCCTTTTCTCTCATAGGTTCAAGTTGTGTTATATATTCTTGCCACTACTCATCTTATCACTACAATGTTGTTGTATATGGACTTTCTTAAAAGATACCCCTGTATTACAAATATTACCATTGTATCAAGATTTGTATAAGTGTTTAGATTCGAACGTGGTCGCACAAGAAAAAGCAGTAACAAGTTTGTCCTAGTAGTCTATACGAAAATATGTCCCGCGTTCGTTTACTTCTGCATAGACAGAGTAAGTCATAAAACATAAATAATATAGTTATATTTATAAATATTAGTATTCATATTATTATACTTGGGATGTAGTTTATTTCCATTATTATTTAACATATTATATATGTGTATATATATTAACATATATATATATATATATATATATATATATATATATATATATATATATATATATAACACACACACATATGTATCGATAGACGACATTCTTAGAAAATTAAAGGATGACATACCATTAGGAATAAAAATAAATAATAATGCATTAAATATGCTACTCTTCGCGTAGCAGTTGGTAGTGCGCTTGCCTCTGGTGCAGAGAACCCGGGTTCGATACCCGGTACCAGCTTGGGGATTTTTCCCCCACTGGGAGGTCTGGCATGTGGTGCACTCATTCTCGTTAGGTCCCGGAGGGACCAATTGAGGAGCAACTTGATGGAGAAGTAGGGGCCCCAGGTCGCGAAGGCCACATAACTGGCCGGGAGGGATCGGGGCGCTGACCACATCCCACCCTCTGATACTGCACCCCACCAATGACGCCTGTAGGGGCAGAGGTGGGGGACGCAGTAGTTGGGCGGCAAGCCAATGCCCCAGCTAGTGTTATAGTTTATGATGTTTATACAAGACAGAGATGAGAAGCTGCAAATAAGCATGTACAAGTTACAAAAATTGATCCAGGATTATAGTTTAAATATATCAGCGGAAAACTCAAATATTATGGCATTTATAGGAAAACTAATAAAAGGATGGGCGATAGTATTAAATAATAAAAAACATTTGATCACTTGGGCCCCAGTGTAACCTTTAAAATAAACTACGAAGAAATAGTAATAAAGTGAATAAATTCCAATTTATTTTAGGAATAATAGCTTGTACCTTGAAAATAAGAACCCGAAAGGATAAAAATTTAAAATTCTATAAGACAATGGTTGTTCCGGTTTTACTGTCTGGATCGGAGATATGGGCACTTAAAAAGAAAGATTGCAGTCAAATACAAGCAGCAGTAAAACGATGTGCAAGACAAGATCATATTAGAAATGAAGAAGGAAAGAATTAGAAATTATTTTCGTTAAAAGGAAAGTATAAATAAATAAATAGAGAAAAACGGAAAAGTCATTTGTAAAGAATGGATAACTCCCACATTCCATTACAGTCATACAGCCTGGTTGTAGAACAATAGGAAGACCAGTAAAAGGATGGGAGGAAAAATGAGGACGGAGCGCGAGAATTCTAAAACATAAAGGATTCGGAGTGTGTGTAATTTACACCGACTATTCCACTGATATGTGACTTGGTTGAAATCAACCAATCATGTGCGAAACAATTTCAAATTTCAATGAATGAAAGCCTTCATTCACCAACAATTTATCAAATTTCATTATGACCTCTGTTTTTATGTTATGATCAGGTTAAAAAATAAAATGAATAAAATAATATAAAATAAAATAAAAATATGTATAATAACCCTGGCACCTATAAAATATGGGGAAAGGTTTTTAGAAAAAATTGTCCTCAATACAAAAAACAAAAACATAAATTGTAACATTTCACACATAATCACTCTCACAAAGATGCAAACACTACTAAACAACAATTCATTCTACACAATCATGATCAGGTTAAAGAATCTAGCTACACGTTCTAGAGATGCGCAACAGCTTACGCAATTTGACGCACCAGAGCCGCCATTCAAATGTTAAAAACGGCTGACTCTCGCTTCAGTGAAGCATCTAATGCTGAAATAGATGAACTCGTTTGAAAAGACAAACCCCAGAACTCAGAATACAACAGCTAATATGTTTGGAATCAGTCTGATAAATTTTGTATTGAACGTATTTATAAATTAGCAGCAAATTGTACAATTAGTGACATTGGTAAAGGATTGGAGCATCCATATGGCACTTTTGCAGGTCGTTCTAATGGACACTGATGTATGCATGACTGCTTTATTTTTTCTTTTAGAGGTTATGAATTACAATACGGCATTTACACAGCATTGTTTTGTAATTCTAGCATTAAAACGGCTTATGACGGCATAAATGGTGCAAAGTTACCGTCTTTCTGGCATCAGTGGCATAAAATGGATGACATAATTACAATGGCAACAAGGTAGCAATGACATCATCACCGGTACAAAATAGTTTTCTGTAACGTGTGCCTTTAAGAAAACGTGAAATCGTCACTTTCGCAAACTAACGTATTTTTCGTTTCTCCATTCACAAATATTTCATACTCTCTTTCGTAAACATTTTTTTATCTTTCTGGAATTAATAAACCCTCAGCACTCTTGGCTTCGTTCAAAATGTCAAGCGGAATACAATCCATATGTTCAAGTTCTATCATTACCTTTAATTTCCCCTATGGGTATTTAAACACAAGATACAACTTGTCCTTAGCCATCATATTACGTCATGTATCACTGATCTCTGATACATTATAACGTAACATTTAGAAAATTTATTAGTTATTTTTAGGTATTTTAATGCTAAAATTGCATAAAACGTTGTATGTAACAAGTGTATAATCTTTTCATTCTGACACTCGTAAAAATTAAACATACTCTTGTCACAATGAGTCAAATTATACATTAATTTGATAAATAATCATTCATAAGCTATAGGTTTCATCCTTTAATTCGTGATATAGTCTTAATAAACGCAAATAGTCGAATTCTCTAGATAAGTTGGTGGCATTACTTATGATAATTACATGTTTCACAAAATATGTGCTATGTTGTCGAATGCGATTCTAAGTATTACAAAAAGGCTTCCTCAGTTACAACCAACAGTGTACTGGGTTATATCGATCGCAGTGAAGTCACCACGGACATGCAACTAGATGAATAAAACAGAGAATTGTGGCTACTTCCCCCCAAAACTTCTGTCAAAATCTGTGAATCTTGCATTAGCTTACTTGGAAAGGCATAGAATTGCTTAATATCTGATGAAGTGTTTAACAGCGGAAGACACAGGGGAGCAGCACAATGCCGTCGTAAACCTGGACATCCATCAAGCAGATGTTGCAGACATGCTTGCCAACTTACCTGAAACACAAGAAAACAAAGGAAATCTTTAGTCGCATTCACTCGAATAAAATAGTACATGATTGCAAGACCATGGGAGTTAGGAAAAATGCGCTTTATTGAATGGTTATAAATAAAAAAAAAAACACAATGTGTTGTATTCACAAAACGTTCTTTACTCTTGTACAAACTATTCTTACAAACACTTACAATTCATGTTAGTCAAGATAAACATTTGTACAAATTATCTTATTGCTCAGGGCTATAAGGGCTATAGTCAGAAAACTCAAAATATGCATTTCGTTTGCCATAAAAATATCCTTAACATATGGCATTTTAATCAAAATCGTTGGAGTCATTTTTCAGAAAATTAAAACTTTCTAAAAAAATTTCATTTAGCTTAGCGTGGAGTCATTTTTTAAAATATATTTTGTCACATCCTTGAAGGATATTGATCTTAAATCCCATCTATGGTTTTTACTGCGTTCTCGTTTTCAAGTTCTGTGGTTCACAGGCGCACACGAACACACACACACACACACACACACACACACAAGGACTTTTTTCTAAAATGCTTTGTTTTTATTCAGAGAGCCTCAAAATATGTATTTCCGGTGAATTCTCGACATCGAATTTTTGAGTGGAATACAATACTTGCCCTACTTACTATGCGTAGAAGAGAAAATGAAAATTGGTTAAGCAGCAAACTTGGTATTTAAGTTCACATTCTTTCAAGGCTGCAATACGGAAATATGAAAACAAGGTCCCCGTCCCGAACTTCCCATACATGCACATGTTTTGAAAACATTGATTTTTTTTTCACAAATGGCTGTCATGATTTTTATTTAATTACCAAATTTTAAAGATATTCTTATGATATGTGAAATGTATATCTAGAATATTTTGGGAACTGCCTCTCAAGTTCTCTTCTTCCTGGTGACTTTTACAGAACCGGTAAATATGCTAAGAGAAGAGATAGACAACACGTTACTACACAAAAAATCTGATGTGTTGCACTCACATGACTTTCTCTACTCTTGCACTAACCATTCTAACAAACTCTTATTCCTATATCTCCATGTTAGTTAAGATAAACATTCGTAAAAATTATCTTATTGCTTATTTCCTTGTAGGTGCAAGGGAGATATTAGAATACAGCAGGCTTTGTGCGACAGTCAAATCTTTTTGACCTTTGAGATTCCGTTCTCTTTGCATGATTAACATATAAAAAAATGAACGTTGTTGCATTTCGCTGAAGTTGTGCTTTCTGAAACTCCCACACATAACAAGGAATATCTCCGAAATGGTTCATCCTACAAGAAATTTTATTGAGACATAAATTGTGTATTTTAGCAAGGTCTACAGTTTTTATACAGCAAGATTTTGTCTATCTCTAACGGTTTACCAGTTATGCAAAATTCGTCCAGAGTAAATACGACTACATGAGCTATAGCCAGAAAATTCAAGATAAACATTTCATTTGTCACAAAAATATCTCAAACATGTGACATTTTAATCAAAATCGTTAGAGGCATTTTCAAGAAAATCAAAATTTTCCACAAAAATTCCATGTAAAGGGTAGTTTAGGGTGGGGCTATTTTCTTCAAAATCTTTGTGTCGCATCCTTGAAAGACATTAAACTTAAATACCAACTTTGGTTTCTAACCGACTTTTCGTTTTTGAGTTATGCTGCCCACAGACTGACAGACTGACAGACACACAGACACACAGACACACACACGGACCTTTTTCTAAAAATGCTTTTTTTGGATTCAGGAGGCCTCAAAACATGTATTTCCGGTGAAATCTCGACATCGAATTTTTGGGTGGAATACAATACTTCCCCTACTTACCAGTAGAGAAAGTAAAAATGTAGCGGTCGTCAAAACACACGATTAATGTAATTAAGCATTTTTTGTAGAGTGGACGATTACCAGATATTCCTAGGTGTTTGTCTGAATTTTGTAATATACTTTTCTTAAATGCAAAATCCATATTATTTTTATGTCCTGAGTATTCAAAGAGAAAGTGGAATTTCAAAGCAATCACAAAGCCATCAGCTCTTAAAGGTTTGACTATGTTTTTCTACTGTGTTCTCCATTGTGACCATGAGGAAATACCTATTAAGTCCATTTCTACAGACATCTATCTCGATTAACATGAAGTAGATAGAACATTAAGTGTTTTTAAGAATGTTTTCTACAAGAGTGAGTACGCACATCAGATTTTTTATTTTTTTGTAAACCTTATTAGGGATGGGGCATGTGCTTGAAAACCTCACTGATCATTTATCCAGCTTTTCACTTTTTACGTGAACACAAACATACACACACGCGCGCGCGCGCAATATACTCGTACATTGAAATACACACGTGACATGTTTTCTAACTCTCTTTTGTGGATTCAGGCGATTAAACATATATTTTTGGTGAAATCCACTCATTAAATTGTTGGTAGAATACAATAGTTAATCCCACCTAATAAGGGTAGGTGACACAAGAGACAAAAATCCAATGTAGAAGTACAAACCCATAGGATTGGTAAACGTGCTAAATTCTGCTGCGGTTAATTTTAAGACAAGTATTCTGTTTAAATTAAGTACAACTATATTTTGTTGAAGTAAACTTGAATAGACCACGCCCGTGGTTAAGTAGTCACCACTCTAGCTTCCTAACCAAGATGTCCGGGGTTCGATTATTATCTCGGGTGCTTTTAATTTGTGTAGTACAGTGCCCAATTGTCATTTTGACCACAGCCGCATAAATGAATACTGTAAAAATGAAGTTACTAAACGGAATGATATCATGTACACTATAGTTGACTGTAGATATGGTGAAAAACTGTAGCCATAGTATAACATTGGTATTATCGTGTTACTAAAATGATTAACATCGCAGCATCAAATGGCAGCATAAGATTGCAAGTATTCAGTGTCGTGGAAAACAATGTTGTCATGCTTTCTCCAAATAAGCATCCACATTACATACGTGTACATTTATTTCTTAGAGTAGCAACTGTAACGGGGTTTTCAAGATGTCGTATGTATAAGTAAATGTCGTGGCCACTTATAATACCCCACGGCTTAGCATCGGAGGATTCTTATTCATAAACCTTAGGGCCAGTACGGATCGGTGTTGTGGACGATAACCGAAATCCTGAGCAAGGACAAGCACTATGAAGGACCATACAAGGCCTACATCACAGTTCAAACTTGTAACAAATACGTAGCCAATTTAAATTGTCGCCACTTAAAACAGTTTTATTAAACTATCGCATTTAAATATGAATCTCTTTTATGTCACGGTGTATAAATTATATCTTCAATCGTCGCACCATCAATCAATGACCAATCTGAATAATAACATTAGCAAGGTTCTTATTAAGTGCAATGAGAGTACTACACAATGTTAATAATATCGCACCACATTCTGTATTTACACTACGCTGTCACTTGTGTAACGAACGAAGCATCCCACAGTTGAAATTTGTTGTCTGATGTGCTGAACACATCTTTTCCATACTCTCGCTGCAGATTCTCTCAACACACTGCCACATATTGAGGAAATCAAATTTTGCTTTTTTACTACATGTCTGTATCAGCTCAATCGAATTGAGACGACAGTGATATGGTGGTAACATGAGGACTTTATGGCCATGGTCTTTTACCATTTCGTGTATCACATTATACTTTATACTTGTTGGCTTACCGAATTATTTCCAAAAGCACGACTTTTACAGGAACTGGCCTGGCTAATTTTAAATTATATTCTTCCACGAATTTGATAATTTCGTCCTTTCTACTAGAAGCATGGTGGGAATTCTGATCTTTTGCTGGGAACGATAACTAGTAAACTTAGGAGAACTATTTTCCAAAGTGAGTTGTTGAACCAAGCTTTAAATATAATCGCCATTCACCTTATGATATGAATCGCCAAGGATTCCTTAATACTTTTAGACGACAAGTACAGACAACACTCAATCCGATCCTGGCTACTGTCTGCTTGGAAGATCACAATTTTTTTATACGCGACACAGGGGCTGGAAGGCAGCAAGAGCAACTGCTGATTATTGTACGAAGACTCATTCCAATTAACTATATCACATCCTTTCTGCCTGAAATAGTTTAATCTATTCTAGTGCCGTTACATCCATGTCACAATCCTGCAGAATCCATAATCACGGGGCTCTTATTTAACGTGCGAAAATAAAAACCTAACTTCACTCACAACTGTCTATGAACGTTACGTTTGATTTACTAAAGTACTTATACGATAAACATTCCCAAATTCATTTAATACTGGCTTTTTGGTACTGCTTGTGTTTAAGAAGTCTATTAATAGCTGGCGACAAAGTCGAAGTGCATAGCCTTAGAAGATACACCAAGTGATCGTCGCGTAAGATATTGCGACTAGACTTTTAATATAGTTCAATTTGGAGAAACTCTGTTCGTAAATATTTGTAGAGCTATACTCACTCTTATACACATTATTGTTATAAACACGTATTCCTCTGTCTACTTCATGTTAATATAAATAAAAATTTGTGGGAATTACTTATTGCTAATTTTCTTGTAGTACAAGGGGAATACAGTAGCTTTTAACCGATAATCAAATCATTAAGAGAGTTTCCGTTCTCTTTGCAAGCCATAACATATTTGTATTTAAGAAGAGTATACGCATTGGCAAACTAAAGCAAATAATGAAGAATATCGGGAGAATGGTTCACTTAAAAGTAAAATATTTGACATAAATTGTATGTTTTAACGTGATCCACATGCTATATTTAGTAACATTTTGTCTGTTTGTTACTGTTTACCAAAAGTTATGCAGAATGAAGAGATATCCTGAAGACATTCAAGGTACGACTTAAAAACTGCCGTGGAATAACCTGTTTGGTTTTTCTTTATTATTTTTTTATTTATTTATATTTTTTTTTTTTTTTTTTATTTTTTTTTTTTTATTTTTAAATTAACGTCCTCCAACATTGTGTCATATCGGACGAATGAATGAAATGAAATGGGTGAAATGATGCTCAAAGAGCCCGAGGTCCATGGAGCTTTAAGTTACCCGACATTCGTCTTCTCAGGGTAGGGAAAACCTCGGAAAAAAACCTTACCCGGATAACTTACCCTAAGCGAGAATCGAACTCGCGACCTCTTGAACGTGAGGCAGAGACGCTAACCATCACGCTACCGAGGCGGGCATCACCTCTATGTATCCGTCACTGGATACTGACTGATTGTGATTCTACACGCCACAAGCAACCCTCCGACTTAAAGATAGCTGAGAACTACGTAAAGGTCTTCAAGGACACAGGGTTGAACATGGCTGCTCTAGCAAGTAAAATATAAGTTTCAGGACATGGCCTGTAAACATGTCAAATAGATTTATGTACCTCAGTAACATATATTTTCTTTACAACAGTATGACTGCAGTGTATTTTTTCCAGTACTCTCATTTTGTGCAAGATCGTTATTCTTTCAGCTGACTCAAATTAAATTTGGTGTTTTACAGATAAATTTTTATCTTTGGATTACTCAAGCTTTCATCTAACAAAATGTTCAATGCTACATTATATCCCCTTTAAGGTATTTCACAATCTTAGATTCCCATATTGGATTATGCCACTTAGAAAGAATATTTCGTCACCGCCTTCCATCTTTCTTAACCAGCAAAATCAGAATCCCAGGAAAGGAAACAATTTTTACCTTTAGTCTCACAATTAAGTTTCCTATCTTTAGCGATCCAATGATTTATGTTTAGCTTTGCTCTGTTGTTCATTATCCATATGAAAGCAAAATAAAGATTCTAAATCCAATTAAATAGCACCCTACGGGGAATAACTTCGGAGAAATAATTGTCAGATAAACCGTGAGTTTCGATACTTTGTTAGTTTTAAAAACTTTTGGATAACGTTTACATGAGCCTCTTTATTAACTTTCATTCCTGTCTTACAATTTCTATTCTCCAATAATATTTTAGTTTTCTGCTTAAGCGTCAGTTCTTATACATATCATTAAACAGTTCTGATTAGGTAATATTATGTCATATATGATATTTAGGCTGACACAAAGCTCAATTGCTTAAAGAGCTCATCGATGATGTTAATAATACAGTAACCGCGAAAGAAGGAAGAATGATACTTGCTTAAAACTATATTTAACCACCAATCATACCCCAAAAATGATTGTTGTCGTTTACTTCTTAGAGATCTATATATCTCCTGAATTACGGTTCCACCTATTTCTAAGATTTTCCAGCTTAACAAAACTCAACGAAAACTTAGATGTCAAAACTATTTAGGATACTTTTGTAAAGGTAAAAATTGATGCAACATTTATAGGTAACGGATTAGTTTGTGTTCCTGTAATTTACTGAAATTGTTCCTTAGTAGGCGTCTGATTTCAGCTTTCATTTATTGTTATTTTCTTAGTACAGAGTAAAGAAAAACGTTTATTTATCATTGTGCACAGTCAATAGCATGTGAACAAGGAAGAAAGACAGCACAGAGCCCTCAGTGTAAAGTTAAGTTTGGTTTTGCGTCCTGGACAACGGACCGTAAAACGCATAAAACGCACCGGACAAACTAAAACATAACTTGTAAATAATAATGCAAAAAATGTTGTCACTATTGCAGTGTTGTATAAAAGCCTATTCGACAGTACACATCATGCAATAATTCAGACTGTGCTGTGTAAGGTGCTTTTGCGATCATGCGATATTTTATTTTGTAGCTTTTGTAATCTTTTAATCTGTGTTTTGGTGACATAACCCCGAACCGGAGCAGCGTGTGTACATGAAAGACTTAACATTTTGTATAACGCGAGTCCCATGTTAAAATTTAACTGTGAATCCATGTTTATAACAGTCTGCCTAAGTGGGCTTTTGCTTTTCCTCTTATTTCAAATATCTGCTGTTTCCAGGTGAGCTCCTGGTCCGTCTTAAGTCCTATCCAGGTTACTGTGTCTTTCCACTCAAAGTTGTGACCAAATATGAGTGGAGGAAGCTGGTGTTTCGCTAATCTGCGGTTACTTTTGTTAATATAATCCCTTGTGTTTTCTTTGTGTTCAATTTAATTGACGATTTTGTGAGTTCCTCTAAGCTACTGAGTTGCAGTCTTCTATGTATGTATAACTTGTTTTTCCCGATTGTGCGAATATTGCTGTGTCACCTGTGTAAATGAATAGGCTCGTGTTTTCTGTTTTGGGAATGCCATTCATGGTTATGATAAAGATGTTCGGTCCTAAAATGCTACCTTGAGGCACTCCCGCTTTTATCAGGCAGGGTAAAGAGAGGTGTTTGTTTACTTTTGACTTGAATGTTTGCTGTGTAAATAGTTTGCAATTAGTTTAATTAGCGAGTCGTGCCTATTCAAAGATTTAAGTGTCTTTAATAATTCCGCGTGCCACAAACACTGTCGAAAGCTCTTTCAACTTCCAGTAGAAGTATCCCTGTGGATTTTCTGATGTTGAATCCGTACGTTATGTATTCTGTGGCTCTGAGTAGCTGAATTGTTGTAGAGTGTTTAGCTCCGAAGCCGAACAGATCGGGAATGGTTATGTTTTGTTTGATTAATTATGGGTTTAGGCGTTTTAATATCACTGTCTCAAGTAGTTTGTCTAATGCGCTCAGTGGACTAAGTGGTCCGTAGTTATGTGTATTTGAATGGTTCTTCCATTCTTGGGAAAGTGTATATAACTGACTTGGCTGATTGTGTGGTAAAGAATTTTACTATGCTTTGTCAATTAGGTGTGCTATGACCACTTACCCTGGCGTGGAACATTAAAATATAAGAACCACGATAATTCCAAACAGAAAGTTAGTGCAATTGCAGCATACGGTAAATACGGGTGGGGGTGGTGTTTCGGAAACAAATTTTGTCTTTTTAATTCTTACCAAAGCGTATTACAAAGTGGGGAAACACATTATCATAATAGAGACAAACCTTTGGTTATTTTTCCACATAGCCACCACCATAATAGTACATATTGTCAGTTTTAAGAAACTCCGCTGGTTAACATCAGTGCTCAGCGATTTAAATAAGTTCCTCACGCGACTATAAGCTAACACCATGTCCTTTACTCTGTTGACGTTTGTTAAAGTCGTGGATGTGGACGAGCGGCCAGAACTCTATCTTCTCTCACTGAACACTGAACACCACCACCATACCATTTGAGGGGCATGACGTCTCGTCTCCATAGATACTCTGTAGACATTAATAAACAGCTGAAGCACGTGCTCACTTTCAGAGGATGATGACAACACGCAGTTCCATTTCTGACCACCTTTCCAGCACACGTCTTTTTGCCATACTGGTGTGCACTCGAATGAACTCGGGCACGGCATACTGCTGCTTCTCGCTCTTCTTTGGCGCACATGACATGCTCCGCTCTCACTCTCACATTGAGGATTCCCCCTTTAAAATACAGCCTTTACGAAATACGATACAACTTATTTAAGGAACGACTGTCCAAAGTGTCAAAGTAGATTTTTTTTTTTTTTTTTTTTTTTTTTTTTTTTTTTTTAAATTTTCATCTAATACCGCTAAACATTTATTGACGAATTATTGTGTTAATTATCTCAAAAGTATCTAACACTTTAACTACAATGCGTAGGTATTATAATGCTGCGAAAAGTAGAATAATGTCTTGAATTGCTGTTGAATCTCTTTTCTATTAATGTGACAGGGCTTTATATAATTGGAAATTCAAAAACATAGACCAACCCCTAGTACAGAAAAGGCGTTAAATTGAGAACTTTCCTTTTGAAGTCCACCATTTTATAAAGATTTGTTCTACTGGGTTTATTATTTCATATTAAGAGTTTCTGATTTCAAGTGTTAAATTTCAATATTTATGTTTTTGTATCCTCCCGAATAATAAGCTGGAATATAATGCTGTGTCATCATCTGTGTACAAAAAGCTAAATTCATTCCAGTATGTACGATTATTACGAAGCACGTATGAAAGGAATTAAAGACATATAATTTAAGTGATACATAACAGTATGGATATGCTGCGTAGACGGCTAGACTGACTTATAAAGTTTGTCATAAAGCAATAGAGAAAAGAAATATAGCACATTCCAGTAAACGATGCAAGTTCAAGAAATGTAAAGTGCTACATAACAATAATGCCTAGGGCATAATGGATAATGATGACATCAAAATTATATTGCAAATTATACTGTATACGCGTGGAGTATTAAATATTGTGTTAAAGAAAGATGTGCGACTCATAACAGGGTTTCTTCCCTGCTAATTTATAACATTACACAACATTCTACTTGGAAAAACCTATTAAACTTCGTGAAATATAGTTCAGTCGCGTCTCCACTTACCCAGTTGAAATTAAAAGAAAGAAAACTAAAATTAATGTTTCCGTGTTTAAAAGTTTACAACGAATAACTCTTTCGTGCAATAACATATGTATTTTGAGGATTCTCGGAACTATTGATTTCCAATATGGCTCAAGAAAGGTCAAATACGAAAGATGTTATGAAATATTCTCTAGAGAACGTGATATTGGATTAAATCATCCACATCAAGGGAATTAAAGGGAGTCTGCTCACGTAATCTTGGCTTCAGAAAGGGCGATTGCTCAATAACTTTATGTCATCACATATGCAGCCACGAGGCAATCAGTCCAACTGAACATAAATTGCTTTCCTAATAAAGTAAGATGGCCAGTAAAAAGATACAATTAATTTATCGTTTGTGACTCCTTGGCATATCTTAATCGGTATTAACAGGTAAAAACATACTCTTTTAAAGAAACATTATCTACTGGCACATTCAAGTGCTACAAAAAATTAAGCTTTGAAGATACACAGTATTTAGGGGTTAAAAATGTAATTACTTTAATTTCATCGTTTTGGTTTTAACACTTACAGTTTCAAACCTTTTATTGGCACAGTAGAACAACAAATAGCAAGGAATAATTCCGAAATGGTCACTCCACAAAGGAACGCAAAAGATGTAAATTGTGTATTTTAACAAGATCTGCATTTTTTGTGTAGTAAGGTTTATGTCTTATGGTTTACCAAATACGCAAGGTCTACAGACAGAAAATTAAAAATGTAAATTTCATTTGCCATAAAATATCTTAAATATATAGGATTTTAATCAAGATCATTAGTCATTTTTAAGGAAATAAACGTTTTCGAAACATTTTCCAAGTAACGGGTAGTTTAGGGTGGGGGAATATATTTCTGTCGCATCCCTGAAAGATATTTAACTTAAATACAAACTTTGGTTTTTAACCGACTTTACGTTTTTAATTACGCTATGCACAAGCACGCGCGCGCACACCCACACACACACACTCACACGCACACACACACTGACACACACATACACACTCACACGCACACACACACTCACCCCCCCCCCCCCACACACACACACATACACACTCACACACACACGCAGACACACACTCACACACACGCACACACACGGACCTTTTTGTAAAAATGCTTTTTCTTTGAACTCAGGAGGCTTCAAAACATATTTCCGGTGAAATCTCGACATGAAATTTTTGAGTCGAATACAAATTCCTTCCCCTACTTACTACACGTAGTAGAGAATTTAATAGCACAACACGTTATATGACAAGTTTATTTCATGCCCTATGACCACATTAATGAAATAGATACTTAAAGGATTATTGCGTGGCGCATTTGGCTTTAAACAATAAAATTCGTTTTTGAATCTCAGAAACGGTGTGCCCATAGAACGGATTTTGAGAGTCAGTTCACAAATATGCGCACATCGATGTTCATAAACTTCAATTATCCACCTGCTAATCATCTCAAATAAAGGGGCATTGTAAACTTGTTCCTTTGCTGCCCGAAGGAATTTCCTGGCCGTCTGGATTGGCAAACATTTTCAAGAGAAACACTGACAACAGAACCACGCTGATGAATTCTCTAGCGGGACGTTAGATACCCGTCAGAGAGAAAAGTAAGAGTTCTGTTCTTGCACTCAAGTTAGATGGCCGTTCTGTTTTCAGAGTGCTTGGAAGAGAGCAATCAGAACATCAATCGATTGTACCTCCCCTGGTCTAAGCCCAGAACTTGTTCCGTTTCCAAGTGCACGGTAAATACAGGGAACCTTAAGAGGCTTTTTATATGCCCCACACAGTTTATTGAATAGAATTTACAAGCCTAGTCCAAATATCTGGAAGCATGATAAATGTCGTTAAACTTACAAGGGTTAACAAGGCCAATAGTGTCAATTTTACGAGCTGAATCTTTAAATTTGACATGTAATAATCGAGGAATGACAAGTTATTAGCACGTAGATATGGTATTTGATCACAGGGGAAGAATGAGCGATAGTAAAATTCTCTGAAGCTTTCAAATGCTGTTCTCTTTGCACAGTTAACATATAAATAACAAATCTGTTGTCTTCCACTCACATGACTTTCTCTACTCCTGTACTAACCATTCTTACAAACCCTTATTCCTATATTTTCTTCGTGTTAGTTGATATAAACATCTGTACAAATTATCTTATTGCTTATTTCCTTGTAGGTGTAAGGGGAATATTAGAATAGAGTAAGCTTTGAGCGATAGTCAAATCTTTTAAAGCTTTGAGATCCCGCTCTCTTTGCACGCTTAACATATAAAAAATGAACAACGATGTTCCATTTCAAGAAAGTTTTAAGTTTTCCAAAAGTGACACAAATAACCAGAAATATCTGTGAAATGGTTCACTCTATAAAAAAATTATTCAGACATAAATTGTGCGTTTTAGCAAGAACTAAATTTTGATATAGTACGTTTTCGTCTATATCTTACGGTTTAGGAGTTATTCAAGTCATCCAGAGTAAACAGAACTACATAGGCTATAGCCAGAAAATTCAAAATATGCAGTTTATTTGTCATACAAATATCTTAAACATGTGGTATGTTAATCAAATTCGTTAGAGCCATTTTCAAGAAAATTAAAAGTTTCGAAACATTTTGCATCTAAAGCGTAGTTTAGGGTGGGGCTATTTTCTCCAAAATCTTCCTTAAAAGACATTTAACTTAAATAACAACATTGGTTTTTAACCGACTTTTCGTTTTTGAGTTATGCTGTCCACAGACTGACAGACAAACACACAAATACAGAGACCTTTTTATAAAAATACTTTTTTGGATTCAGGGACCTCAAAACATATTTCCGGTGAAATCTGGACATCGAATTTTTGGGTGGAATACAATACAAATGAGTTAGTGACAATGTGTACAAATCAAAATAATTACCAAGTGACAGCCATATATGATAATTTAACTCCTCTGTGTAATAAATAGTGATGGAATTAACCGTCTTGTAAGCTTTCATATTGCTAATGATCATGTATTCCAAAATTGCATCTCGGATAATTCATGTGTGTATCACAAGTTCAAAATGTACCTTCTCTCTGCAACCAGAGTGCTACTTGTGGAAGCAAGTGTAAAGTAAAATTCTGGGTGGTTACATTCACAGGCTTTCTTCGTCAAAGTATTCTTTAAAAACTCGACTTCCACCTACCTCTTAATGCAGATAGACCTTGACTGCCCATTTACTCCGTTCGTTGTACGTACGTATGTATAAAAAGAACGCACATGGTTAAAGCGATTGTTAAATGCTATGTGATGGCTTTGAAATTCTGCTCTCTTTGCGTGAACACGAAAAACGAAGATTACCTCGGAAATGGTTAACACCACAGAAGACGTTTGACAAAAATTGTGTGCTTCGATGAGGTGTACATTCTTTATGTACTCGCTTCGGCGGTACATATACTAAAATGTAGTAAGCTTTTGTCTATCTCTTACGGTTTACTAGCTAAGCAAAAGTCATTCAGAATAAAGACTACTTCAAAGTATTTGGTATTGATAGAAATAGACACACCAATACATACTCGCAGCTGTTTCTTAATATGCTTTTTATTCAGGGGGCCTCAAAACATGTATTTCAGGTGAAATCTCGTAATCATATTTTTGGGTAGAACACAAAACTTTGTAAGGAAGCAATACAGAAACTAATACCTACTCCAATTATGGGATTAGGGTAAAGTTTAGTGCCTGTTATTTTGGAATCTTATAACAGGATCTATGGTTATTTTTGGAATGTTTCCATACGCAGAATTGACTTAAAATTACGATGAAGGAAGGGAATATACAATATGATGTAGTAGAAATCCTGCAAAAATTTCCATTTGTGTTGTACCACTTTAAGAATGCTTAGGGGCTATGAATGAAAAATATATTAGCCCTTCTATGCTAAAAATACCTATATTTATATCATATATGTTAAACATAAAGAATTTTGTTTATTTTGAAATTTAATTATTCACTTTTTGAAAATGATCCACACTATGCAGTGTTCATTTGAAATTTCTTACGTAGATTTCCAAAGCATAAACAGTTAAATATGTCATATATATTTTTTCATTTGAACAGTTATTGAATTATTACTTTTTAGAGCTGTATAAAACTTAAAACTAGAAATTTCAAATGGCAGAGTTTAAAAATTATTTTCTTTTCAATCAAGGCTAGCAAAACAAATTTATATGGCAGATTCGTACGCTATAATTAGATAAACATAAATACATTTTAAAAAGTGGTAATTTTTAAAATTGCATGGTGCGGAGTACTTGGCATAGGATAATAAAGTGCAGTTATAACATTTTATAACTCGGATATAAAACACTGAAATTTAAAACCCTTTAATATTGAGATAAGACAACAGGGAAATTTGCTGAAAACTTTAGAAAGTTACATTTTTAGTTGTGCATACCCTTAAATATTTTTTCCTATGTCCAGACCAAAGGGCATGTGGGGGGGGGGGGGAGGGGGGTACCAATATACACATCGGAAGGCGCACGCTTATCACTATTATGCTTATTAATATATTTTGCCAATTATAGACAAAGTTTAATTGGCTATTAGGCGCTCCACAGAGCCCTTAATTAGAAATTTAATAATTCATCCATTATACTGACAGTTCGAATTTAGGAGGTTCTGGGTTTAAATTCCTTGGTACAGGCCAACCTAACAGATAACAGATTTTCTCGAGTTTCTTCTGTTTTTTACCTAATGCTGGATTGGTATGTTACTTGCACGTATGTTCTGTTATTTAATTTCCTTCTTTAGTATGGTTCTGTGGGTTGATCAACCATAGAGGGCTTCTGTGATCTGGAGCCCACAGTACTCTCTATGATATCTGATACACGGTATTGATTCCAAGTCCTACTCAGATGAAGTAAATAGACAACTGAGGGACCCCCACATTACCGGCCCTTTGTGCACTTAAAGTTACAGTCAGACGAATCATCGCTAGATAAAGCCGAACGATGGACTCACGTAATTAGCTGCTGGAAAGCACGATTTCACACGTCTTTAATGTATCAGTTTCAAATGTTCATATGCACTAATTTGCCGTTGTTCCTTCAAAATCTCGTAAGCAGCACTTAAGTAACTTTTTTCTTTTACTTTTTAGGAGAGGTACAATGGCATTTAATTTTTTCGGGATTGGATTCAGAAACTTGTCGCCTCAAATGTATATTAAATTTGCAGCTTTTTCTAGATCTTCCACTTTTCCCGCTCAACTTTCCAACTAGTCACTAGCCACATGACTCCGGCTTTCTCCGCCGATGATGATGTCCGCTCATATCTGGCTATCTGGGAAATAGGTTTTACATGTAAAGTTAAGCCTTTGCACCTAGAAGGGGAGGATGAGGAGAGGGACCTAAAGGAGATCAGATTACTCACTGGTGCATACAGTGGTCATTGCGACAGACTATGTCTAGTATAACATGTAGCTTGACGCCGCGGGGGTCTTTAACCGTAAGCTCAGTTCACCATTACGATGTCAGTCACAAGACACCAAACTACAAGATAAAAAAGATGGTGGAAAAGTTTTCATGAAGTGACATACAGGAATAAAACGGTATAAAAAGATAGAAGAACTTGAGTTCACAAGGACCACTGTTGAATATGAGCATCGTGCTGACGCGACAGAGACCTAAAGGGTTCGATCATTTCTTAAAATGCGCTTCCCAACATATCCTCGATTACCAGCTCCACTGCAAGTAAGGCATGTTGCTTTAAACAATCCAGGTGCTGTAGTGATGGGAACAAAGAGAAACCGCAGGCGTTATGTTGGATAATCTCACAGGCCAAGTCAACAAGTTGCAGTTTACAAAAATGTTTTTTATTATATATATATATTAAAATTTTCATAAGAAATAAACAGCCTCGTCATAATGGTCTCCATCAAGGGATTCCAAGGGATTTCCTTCCCATTTCTGAAGCTAGTGCTTTGGCTTCGAAACACCAACATCCCATTTATTGGTTTCGACAGTAAATAGGACGAAGTGCCAACTTGTATCTCTTCTTGGCGATGGAAGTTGATGCTACAAGTTTGCTTGCGTTAGCTAGGTTAGAAGGTACTAGGGTACTACGTATCGACACATGTACCAAATGCTGTGCCAATCCAATGTTCAGGTGCCATTTCCTCTGGTAACTAAACAAGCAGGAAAAAGCAAAAGAAACAAGCTACTCTGGCGGCTTTTATATAAGTTATTAACCTAGACAAGCGAACTCATAAACTTCTTCTATCATTTCGTACCACTTTTGTTTGTGTATGTCATTTCAGTAAAAAGAATTAAGCTTGGTTTAGTACCCCACTCCCCGAGGCGCAAAAGCCCTTTGCGATCCAAAGTCTACCGTACATTCGCTACACCTCTGGCCACCATAGGGGCCATGAGTGAGATATACAGTATTTGAAAATTCATGCCAACAACAAAGTGTAGGAAATGGTTAATGCCCACGATTTGACGTAAATTGTGCCTTTTAACAAGATCTACGTTGTTTGGTCTATCCCTTACGATTTGTCAAGTACACAAAATATACTAATGTGACGTTGGGCTGGGTGATCAACAAAGGACGGATGAGGCCAAGAGCGGGAGAAGAAGTATAAGGCAGGACTGTCTCGTGACTTTTAACAATCGAGGCGGCAGAAACAAACAGGAGTGTCAAGAACGTTCGCTATACTTCTACCTGAGTCATTTCCGGTACATGTGTGTGTGTCTGTGTGTGTTGTGTGTGTGTGTTTGTGTGTATGTGTGTGTGTGTGTGTAAGTCGACATGGTCCGTGTGACGTCAAGTATATAAGGCGGCTAGAGGAATGTGTTAGAGAGAGTTGAGTTACAGACACGAGTTGGTCAGTGTGTGAGTGTGAGACAGAAGTGTATGTATGTGTCGTCGTAGGAAGTGAAGAATAACTGAGCATCGACTGAGATGTATGAGAAGTAAAACAATTGTGAGTTGTGATAGCCCGAAGCTTTGTAGAATGTGTTAACGACGAAAAAAGAACTGTATGTCTGAGGTAAAATTTTAGAAGATAATAAAGTGATAGAAAAGTAACCGAACTGATTTTGTCACATTGTTATACTTCTTTCAAACAAGGAGAGTTAGCTTTTCACAGAAAGGAATGAATATATCGTATATACCTATTTTGTACCTTAATCAAATCCATGCTCCCATGTAGTGGGTAGTTCAGGGGGGAGGAGGTTCTTGGTGTTACACCCTTGAAAGATGCTAAACGTTTTGTTTTTCAGTTATACTATACATAGTAATGACGCAGACGCGCGTGTATGTTTCTGTATGTATCTGTGAGCACCATAACTCAAAAATTAAAAGTCGGTTAAAAACCAAGGTTATTATTTCAATTTAATATCTTTCAAGAATGTCACACAAAGTTTTGTAGAAAATTCTACACCCTTTAAATGGAAAATGTTTCGAGAATTTTGATTTTCTCAAAAACACTAACGATTTTGATTAAAATGCCATGTTTAAGTTATTTTTATGGCGAATGAACTGTATATTTTGAATTTTCTGGCTATAGCCCACGTGGTTCCGTTTACTCTTGAGGACTTTTGTATAACTGGTATATGCAAGATATTGACCAAATCTTAGATACTGTACAAAAATGTAGATCTGGTTAAAGTACACATTTTAATGCCCAAGTAAATTTTTTGTGGAATGAACTGTTTCGGAGATATTCCTTGTTATTTATGTGAATTTTGCAATACTTAAACTTTTCTCAAATGAAGAGTCTTCATTCACCTACTTATCTCTTGGCTGTGTTAAGAGAACAGAATCTCATAGTCTTCATATGGTGGTCATTTGATCAACTTTAAAAGATTTTCCTATTGCCTACTGAATTCCCATGTTCTCCTTGCACCTCCAGGAAAATTACCAATAAATAATATAATTTCTACAAATCTTTATCTCAACTAACATGAAGATAGAGTAATAAGTGAAGAATAGTAAGAATAGTAGTACAAGAGTAGAGAAAGTGCAACACATCATGTTGAGCGCCCTTAAACCAAACCAACCAACCAACTGCAACACATCAGATATTTTACTCAAGGAACTTCAAAACGTATACTTCCGGTGAAACATCAATATAAAGTGTCATAATTCCTCTACCTATTACAGACAATAATGGAATGAGAAGGAAGTCTCAAATAAATGTAAGTGCATCCTTTAATAAGGACGCAAGAAAGAGCATGGACATCCCGATGTATAATACATATACGAATGGATCCGACTCCAGAAGAGGTTACAGATTGAAGTAGTGAATAAATAATTCTGTAGAACGCCTCAAGCACTTCCCCTAACATGAATCCTTCCAGTGGCAAGCTGAGGCTGGGTCAAGCTTGTCCTTCGATCGCCCAAGTCCCCCCTCTGCGGTCAGATTTACTCCTATCCTTGAATCCGTGGTTGCAGTAGTGTTACTTCAAGACAAACTTGTCTTATTTCCTATCTCAGTTACAGGATCCACTTCGCATTGCTTTTCCTTTACATCCCCAAAAGAGGCCAGATACTGCAGAGTTTGCTGCAGTTGCATCAAAGGGAAGCTCTGAGGATGCTTGGCGCAATTCCAGGGGAAAACGTCCAACGGCCTGTTAGGTACTTAATTTCTGCTTCTTTTATTGTATTAAAGACATTGTGTTACGGACAGATTATTTCTCCAAGTAGAGGAAGTATTATATTTCGCTCAAAAATTCGATGTCGGAGTTTTACCGGAAATATATGTTTTGAGGCCCCCTGATCCACAAAAATCATTTTTAGAAAAAAGTCCGTGTATATCTGTCTGTGGTCTGCCAATCTGTGGACAGCATAACTCAGAAAAGAAAAGTTGGTTAAAAACCAAAGTTGGTATTTAAGTTTAATGTCTTTCAAAAATGCGACACGAAGATTTTGAAGAAAATTTCTGCACCCTAAACTACACTTTACATGGAAAATTTTGATTTTCTTGAAGATGGCTAACGATTTTGATTAAAATACCATATGTTTGAGACATTTTGATGACAAATTAAATGTGTATTTTGAATTATCTGGCTATAGCCTATGTAGTCCTGTTTACTCTGGATGACTTTTGAATAACTCGTAAACCCTAAGAGATAGACAAAATCTTACTATACAAAAATGCAGATCTCGCTAGAACACACAATTTATATCCAAATAATTTTTTTTTTCGGAGATATTCCTTGTTATTTGTATAAGTTTTGGAGAACTTATACCTACTTCTGTCAAATGGAACATCGTTATTCATGTTTATATGCTAACAGTGCAAAGAGAACGGAATTTTAAAGCTTTAAAGGATTTGACTATCGCTCAAAGCCTACTGTATTCCCATATTCCCCTTGCACCTGCAAGAAAATAAACAATAAGATAATTGCTGCAAATGTTTATCTCAACTAACACGAAGAAGATATAGGAATAAGAGTTTGTAAGAATGGTTAGTACAAGAACAGAGAAAGTCATGTGTGCAACACATCAGATTTATATAAAAGGGACATATTTAAGGGTGACTGATAAGTGTGAGACAGGTTAACGTATTGACAATGTTACGTTTCATAAAATTTGATAGAACAATTTGGTGCACTGGAACGGCTTATCTACAAATAAACTGCGTGATGTGTACTCTCCTTGTGCTCCTGAATAACCACTGACCGAACGGCATGGCTCATGCAGTAAGGTCTGTGGCCCGCATTCCAGAGGTCGCGGGTTCGATCCCCGTGGCCTACCCTCCTGACCGATGGGGTTTCCCCGGGTCGCCAGGTTAAGGCTGGGAAGGACTTCCATATCCTCCGACTTCCCTCTTCCTCCATTTCGTTACATTAATATTTCATTTCATCCTTCATCGTATTAGGTTCTTTCAGGGTTGGAAGCGTCGTGCCAGCAGCATGGCAGGGGGAACGAATATACTGGAAATTTCAACCCCCGGATTGAAAGGCGAACCTACTGATTTCCGGCCCACCCCCATGGAATTGTACAGACCCGAGGGCGGAGGGGAGCCGGTTTCGGAGTTGCGCATCCCCCTCAGGAGCACCATCCCTAAGGGGTGGGGCGGAAGCCAGGCTGAGCCAGGCTCCGCCGGGTGCTTCTAACTGGGAAAATGAAGGGAGCCTGCCCTCTGCTCTATCCCGGCAACGTTCTGACCACCCTTGGAATTCATTCGCCTCATCCATCCTCCAGGGGAACAGGCACACAAGACCGTATTTCGTTCGGAGTGCCTTCCGGAAATTGTCATAGAGTCAAAGACCTTGTGATTTCCCTTCCTCCCAAGGATCAAGTTGCGCTTACACGATTACTCATAAGACACAATCATTACTCTCTCCTATCTCAAAAATCTTCTCCACTTTACAACTTCTGTAAATGCTCATTCACTGTACCTCATATGGTTCTCAACTGTCATGACTAGATAACGAACCTTCATACAGGAAACGAAAGGTTGCGGAGTGAGATCGTCAGCCTGTCAAATGAGGACAACACAGGGGACGGTCGACGCAACAAGTTGTAGATAACGTTGTTGCATAGCTTACATTCAATGCTGTCACCATTTGCAGTAAAATATTCACTCCCATATTATTGTACAAGTTCATATTTCAATTTTCGTACTGCAGGCATTTTACTGTGTGAAACTAATGAACACGCTAGAGAAACCTATGCATTGTAGGAAGTGAGCCCAGCTGTTTGTGTTGTTACTGTACTCACGCAATGATGTCACGTTCTGCCCATATGGCAGTTAACTTGCGATCGCCTCATTTCGCGATAGAAGTATAAAGGTTCAAGATGTAGTCATCACTATACGAATGCAAGACGAGATTATAAATTTCTAGATAAAATATGTGACGTCATCAGCAATCCAGAAAAATATTCCAAGTATATTAAGCAATCTAAATTATTCGTCAAATTATAAATCTGGTCTAACTAATATACATTCACAATGTAATTTTCTTTCGTGATGTTTTCTATCCTTAAGGAATCGCAACATGACCAGTGAGTTCAAGCGACTTAAAATAATTTTTAAAAAATCTGAGGTATTGCTCTCACGTGACTTTCTCTACTCTTGCACAAAATATTCCTACAAACACATATTCCTCTATCTACTCCATGTCCGAAACATAAACTTCAAGGAGATAAACATTTGTACAGATTGTTTTAGTGCTAATTTTCATGTAGGACTTTAAGCAATAGTCAAGTGTTTAACATTGGCCGCCATAATCTGACTAGTTTTAAATTCCGTTCCATTTGCAAGACCAAGAGATAGAAAATGAATAACAACCTCCCATTTGAGAACGGTGTATAAGAATTATAAAATTCTGACAAACAACAATGTTCACTCAAAAAAATCATTTGAGTTAAATTGTGTTTTAACATCTACAATTTTTGTATAGTAAGATTTGGTCTATCACTGCGGTTTACCAGTTATGCAACAGCATCAAGAATAAATAGGACCACATAGGCTATAGTCAGAAAATTCAAAACATTAATTTCATTTGCCATAAAATATCTTAAACACGTGACATTTTAATTAAAATTCGTTAGAACCATTTTTGAGAAAATAAAACTTTTGCAATAAACGATAGTTTAGGTTGGAGGAAATGTCTTCAAAATCTTCGTGTCGCATCCTTACTTACATACCAACACTGGTTTTAATCAACACACACGAACGCACGCACACAAACACACACACATATGCGGCCCTTTTTTAAATGTTTTTCTTTTTTGCGGGGGAAGGGGATTAAGGGGTCCTCAAAATATATTTCCGGTGAAATCTCGACATCGAATTTTTGGATCGAATGCAATAATTCTCTTACTATATGTGGTAGAGAAAGTAAAAATTGGTGGCATTTCATAAAAGGTTTTGACTTACAGGTGGTGGGTACTTGTCAAATATTAAAATTCTTGATTCTTTATGAAACAGATATATTAATGGGTTGCTGACATACTTGGAAATATGTAGAATTATTATTAGAGAAATAATATTATTGCTGTCTTCCAACGTAGTGTCATCGCCGAGGAATGAATGAAATGGGTGAAAGTATGCTCAAATAAGCTCGAAGTCCATAGAGCTTAAAGTTACTTGACATTCGTCTTCTCAGGTTAGGGAGAACCTTGGAAAAAACCTTATCCCAATAACTCACCTTAACTGAGAGTTTAACTCTGGACCTCTTGAATGTGAGGTAGCTTGTACGTTGCCACCACACTACAGGTCGGCTGCAAGAAATGAGATGCATTCACATCCCAGCAGTAGTCACATTAACATCTATAGAGATTTAGGTATGTATGAAGTGTATTTTCATTCTACCAATGCAGTCAAAACGTTCTGAACGGGCTGCGCGGTGTTTTGTCTATCTGCGTCCTCGGTAATCGATGCCGTCTGCCACTATAATACGAAGGCTCGGGTGAAACTATACAACATTTTTAAAACTACTTTTAAAGGCATTACTTACAAACTTTATGAAAGGAGGTCGTTATTGAAGCTCAGAGAAACCTAATATTACTCGTGAAGTCTCCCTTCGTGACGAAAGAAATTGGTGTATGGTGCGCCATTAAAGGAAAAATGTTCCTCAGAGCTCCAATAAGCGATTTCTATCTCTGAAGTAACTTAAAATATAAAGTGTGCAAAACAAAAGAAGATTTAAAACAAAACATCCACCAGGAAATTGCCAGCATTTCTCAACGTGAAGTGCTGCGAGTGATGGATAGTTTCCTAAAGAGGCGCCAAGAATGTATGGAGAATGACGGTGGCCAGTTTCAACATCTCCTTTTGTAGAGTTGGTAAGTACAGCCTTTTAAAAAGTATTTTGAAAAGGTTGTACATTGTGAACCAAATATTTCATAGATGAGTAGCAGATATAACAGTGAGGCTAGAGATGAAGACACGCATCCCAAGTGTACTGTGAAAGAATAAATCTAACCTTTAACCAAGCTGACTTACTGTTACCTCTAACCAACTTTAACGTTTTAGTTTTATCAGTATTGTTCCAATGTGGTGTTTAACGTTTATTCTGTATCCAGCTACTGTATCAACAAATTTGTCACGCACTGGCGTAGCGCAATACCATAATAGCAACTATGCGTTAAATTTATTCAATTTAGAGATCGATTATTGATGGTGCACCACAGAGCTATCTGAAATGTAATTAACTAAACTGCAGTTTCGGCATTAAGTTGTCATGTTTATGAAATGAGCTTTCATTCTGACAATTCTGCAACATTACAGCTGTGATTAAAGGTAAAATTGTAATGTTTATGAAAAATAAAGTGCTCGTTGAAGCCATCATAAGCTTAAAAAATCCAATGCGTTGCGTTCCATGATCTCCTCTTCTTTTGTACAAACTATTTACAAACGCATATTCTAATATATAGTTCAAGTTTATGTAGACTATTCCACTCTACCTGACTTGGTTGAAATCAATCAATCATGTGCATAACTTTTTTTAAAATTTCAACCAATGACAGCCTTCATTCCGGAGAGTATTATCGCATTTCATTATCACTTCCTCTGGATTTTAGTTATCACTTTCTCTATTTTTCTTATGTTTTGATCAGGCTAAAGAATCTAGCTGCACTGTACTATAGATGTGCAACAGCTGACGTAGTTTGACGCTATGGAGCCGCTATTCAAATGTTTCCTTTTCATTTCCGCTTGCTCCTTATATTCTGTCACATACACATACTTACATACATTGAAAACCTCGACTCGAACTCGCGACACTCTGCGCGACGGAGCGCCAAACACGTATGCTCCAGCGACTATGATGGCCAGGACAATCAGATCTAGCAAATTTCGCACTCTCTCTCACGTCATTCATTCTTCCCAAAGTTTACTTCTCAACCCCAACTCCTCACAACTTCTACACCGTAACCCTAAATATAACTTTTATAAAGGTATTTATACGATTGTAGGTATGTATGTATATCTTAGATCTGGCTAAAAAAGTGAACAGAGAGTAGACCAAAATGTTTGCAAAATAATTTGTAGAACAGGTACGGAAATGGATATTTAGCTTTACAAAAGCAAAGATTTAGTACACGAACGTACATGAACGTAAATAAAGCACAAGAGGCACCGCATGCTTGTTAGTATAAGTGCTCAGTTAAGAGTAATCAACAAACAAAGACAGGAGATGTTAATTTTTCGAGTTCGCATACTACGCCGTGTAATTGCTCCGTGACGTGACTGCCAAACCACTGTTTAAACTGCCTATAATTATCTTTGGTAGTGTTTGCATTTCAATTAGCGGCTATAAGTTAAGTCGTAAACTTCGCGTGTACTAGTCACATGGCTTTCTTCACTAATGCTGATTTATATTTATAGCCAATCTAGAAACGATTCATATGAAACACGTTTGTAACCTCACTGCCGCGTACATAGGTAGAGGAGATACTGTAATCCATCAAAAGTTCGCTACCAGGTTTCCACTAGTTATTACTTACTCGTGCTGAGATCCCCTGAACCTAGAAAAGTGTGTGTGTGTGTGTGTGTGTGTGTGTGTGTGTGTGTGTGTGTGTGTGTGTGTGTGTGTGTGTGAACAACAAAACTCAGATATGATAAATGGTTTAAATGCCAAACATTGCATCTTCCAAGAATGCAAAATGAACATTTCGAAGACTATTCCACTCGTTCTAGATTGTTCACCTCTTGGTCATGGTTATATCAGTTCCTTCATGTGGTTTCGCCAAGCTAAACATTTTCTTACATTTCTGAACATCTGATTTATGCGTAGTAAAAATAAATAGCGGTTCATTCCAAAGCGGTACACAAATATTTGGTATTCTAGTGACGAAATAGATATTTTAACTGAAGAGGTGAAATAAATAACTACGGAAATGAGCAGCTCATGTGTATGGAATCATCTTCTGCCTACTAACGCAAATCCATTCATTTATATCCATTGTACTCGTATGTCTAATTCCTCATTTCCATGGATTAATGGCTAAAGTTATTGTTGTTGTTTTCACAGTCCACTGGATTAGTTGTAGCACCAACTGTGAAAATAAATGTCAATTAAAATGTAAGAACGTTATTATATGTCGTAAGTTGTTTAGTTTTAAATCCCTATTAATATTACATAGTACTAAATAAATTAGTCATTTCGCGGAATACCCTAAACAAATACCACTCGAAGTTGTTCATATTTGGAATAATTTTTGTCGTGCTTAGCGCTCGCAAAATTGTCCTCATATGAAACCTTCTCGTGATAATTCCCTGATAATTCAGGGAATGATCATTCCTACAGGGAATGATAATTCCCTGCTCCAGTCTAACCTTGGAAAATTTTCAAATATTTTTATTTTGTCTACAACGACTCTAAAGGGTATTGACTAACATACCACTTTTGTGAGTTATTTTGATAACAACTGAAATGCATACCTTGAATGTCTTGGGTATAACCTGTGAAGTCCCCTTCATTCTGAATGGATTTTTACTGGCAAACGGTAAGAGAAAGATAAAATCTGCTTAAAATTTAGATCTCGTTAAAGCACACAATTTATCTCAAATATATACATTTTTTTTTCTTTTCTTTTTCTTACTTTTAAGGGCTTCTCCGGTCTTCACCAGTTCCCTTGTATTCCCATTTACCATTTTTTCCAATCGAACAAGTCATCCTTCACTAGGCATCGATCATTCATCATTCTATGAATGTTTGCTCTCCAAGTTGCTCTTGGCCTGCTGCTCTTCCCTCTTCCACCATTCTAAAAAGTCTTGGGCCACCTACTCTCCCCCATTCTTCTAACGTGCCCATATCTTGGTATGGTGTGCATATGTGAACGTTATTGTTAACAAGCAAAGAAATGTCAACTTGGTCATAAAGTACCCCTTCGTCGGTATAGTGTGATTCTGTAAAAATTTAAAACGTAAAAGTTAAACAAATATTATCTTTATAACATGGCAGGATATAATACCCCATTTTAAATTAAGTTCGTTCTAAAAATTGCTGAGACATTTTCTTACCACTAGTGGACATTAAGTATTCCTCGCGCTACCTAGGGTTGCTAGGGTTAATATATACTTATTATTATAAATTGGGCACCATCACCAATTTCCTTACCCAAATCATGCCCCAAAATGCACTGATGTTACTGTAGGTTCATTTATCATATTCGTGTTGAGTTTCTTTTCACGCGGCGTACATGTTTGTATCTCTCAAGTTTACGGGTAAAGTTCTCGACTCCCTCTGGGGATAAAGTCCTCCCTAGCGCCATTGAACTGTCTCGTCTAACCAATAATAACTTCCGGTTTATCAACAGCGGATTAAGAGATCTTGTATTCATAAACCACGACCCTGATGCTGCAGTATCACACGCCTCAGTGCTTCATCCCGGAACTAAACACATAGTATTAAGAGCAACTACAAAATTGGTTCTCTGCTATGCAAACTTCCCCAACACTTACAAACTAGTGATGTTATACATATATCAGGCATGAGGAAGAGGACTGACAGAAGTGCAATCGAGTGTTCACCCTCTCCACTTACTGACCCGTTCTTTGACGTAGATAGACAATAGAGGGAGGGGTGGCCTGGTAGCTAACCGCTGTGAGACAGTGTAATGGGTTAAAACTACGACGTAGGGGAAGTGACACAATGTGCCGGTTCTCTCCATCTATTTTATAGAAGTAACAAGGTACATCTAAATGCAACATGCACTAGAAAAAATATATGTGTGTAAGGTCCCCAAATATGGCCATCTATTTAATTTGTCTACTGCGCACAGTAATTAGGGGAACTATTGCATTCGACCCAAAAATTCGATGTCGAGATTTCACCGCAAAGATACGTTTTAGGTCCCGTCGATGTGTGTATCTGTCTGTCTGTATCTCTCTCTCTCTCTCTCTCTCTCTCTCTCTCTCTCTCTGGGGTGTGTGTGTGTGTGTGTGTGTGTGTGTGTGTGTGTGTGTGTGTGTGTGTGTGTGTGTGTGTGTCTGTTGTGAACAGCAAAACTCAAAAACGAAAAGTCCATTAGAAACCAGCGTTGCTAAATAACTTCAACAACTTTCAAGGATGCGACACGAAGATTTTGAAGAAAATTCTTCCACTTTAAACCACCCATTACATAGAAACATTTTTACATTTTTATTTTCTCGCAAATGGCTCTAACGACCTTGATTGAATTGTCATATCTATAAAATATTTTAACACAAACGGCATGTATATTTTAAATGTTCTTGCTAAACCTATGTAGTCCTGTTTACTCTTGATGACTTATGTGTAATGGTAAACCCTAAGAGATAGACCAAATCTTACTATACAAAAATATATAAATGTTCGAAAACACATAGTTGATGCTCAAATGCAGTTTTTTATAGAGTGAACCATTTCCGATATATTCCTTGTTATTTGTGCGAGTTTTCCATTACGTTTACATTTCTGAAATGGAAGGTCGTTAGTCACTTTATCTCTTGGCCGTGTAAAGAGAACGGAATTTCAGAACCTTCATACAACGATCAGTTTTAAGATTTGACTATTGCTCAAAGTCCACTTTATTTCCATATTCCCCTTGCACCTACAAGAAAATTAACCACAAGGTAATTAATTATCATAAACGTTTATGTCGGCTAATATGAAGTTGATAGAGAAATATGTATTTGTACATATAGTTAGCACAAGAGTAGAGAAAATCATGTGAATGCAACGCATCAGACTTTTTATTATTGTTTATAACTCTCTCGCATAGCTTGTATGAAAAACAATGCATGTTTCGTTATATAAACTTACAAATAGATATGAGATCCCTGTAATAATAACTTGATTTAACAAATAATGAAATAAAAGAGAGTCATTTCTTTATTCATCCCAATAGTGTTCCAAATATGGCTCCTATAGTAAAATACGTATAAACGGTGTAGTAAGCTATGTAAATACTTAAATCATACTTTTACAAAAATGTGTTAACATAGGAAAATACTTTAATATCAACAGTTGCTTTTCAAACACACAGTGCAAATAAACGTTATTTTATGTGGAATAGCACCATATTTGGTATGCACCACCAAGGAGGCCATACAAGGAAAAGTTTGCTTTTAAATGGCGATTGTTTGGCGAGGTCATATTAACTGTGTTAGCCAGTAACGGTTTTAAATTAAAGCTGACAGAATTGCAGGCAAAATTAAGTCAGTTATATTTATGGTTGAATTAGGTTGTGAAGCTGAACTATGCATTCACAATGTTGTATTTAAAAATCCTTTGTAGAAAAAAATCTAATAAAAATAAGAGGTAGAGAAAAGGAATGTTATTAATAATTTATTAAAATATTTTGCCCTCCAGTGAGGTTGACCACATGGATCCAGAATACATTGAAGAGAAAGAGAAATACAATAAAAATAATTTTTAAAAAATAACAGCAGCAAAGAAGTTTAACTATTAATTTCAAAACTTAGAAAAAATTATACCTAAATAACAGACAATAATGACGATACTAACAATATTAACTAATAATAATTAATAGTAATAAATGATTATAAAAATAGCGAAAATGTTACTTTATTGAATATGATTATACTGTGTTAAACATTTAAAATGTCGAATGTAAATGACTATTTAGCATTGTTTTATTTGAAATGATTTTTGAATTGCATTTACTGTTGTCTGCAAGTTTTGACCTATAATTTTATGATAATACAGATAGATATAGAGAAGTGCATGGCCCGGAACTCGGCTTGGAAATTTAGGGCATAAATCAGCTCATCACTTTTGGGGCAAATGAGAAACAATAGTTGTATAATTAGACAGGAGGGACAGTTGAGAAGGTTATAATAATGGTCGCAGGGTATTGTCTGCGCCCCCATTTGGGAGATCTCATGCACATGTATGGAATACCACAGTCGAATATAGCGCCGCACCGCTTGGCAAGAAGTGTGCAATGACCAAAGGCTAAACTAAACGTTATTTTCTCTAACGCTTACAACTGTCATAGTTGCTTTCCCTGAAGCACTATAACTTAAAAGCAGGCATAGGAATTTATAAACTTAAAAGCCAGAGCGAAAGAAACTGAAGTTGAGCTGTTATTGGACTTGACGCAGTGACGTCATAGGTTACAAATCATCCCTCATTCTTGTATAGTCTGTTGGCTTTTGAAGACAAGACACCCAACCGTATTTACCCACTCATTGTCACTGTTGTATTCTTTGTATTGAAATGTGATTTGGGTGTGTACAACCTGAAACCGAGAGAGGTGACCCCACGGTAACGTGAAAGGCTGTCATTTGGGAGATCGTGGGTTCAATTCCCGTGGTCAAAGGATATGCTGCATTGTCTCTCTAAATTTCATAAACTGAGTATATTTAATGTCTGCGTGAGTCTAGGCCGGGGCATGACTTAAGTGAATAGAAAATGTATTAAATTTGTACCGAATACTTAGCACATTCTACAACTTGGTCAAGTATCGAATAATTCCAAGAATCACGTTTTCAGAAAGCTGCGTTGCATTCACATGCTTTGCTCCACTCATTCTTCCACAAACGATTCTTACACAATTATTCTCTACTTCTTATTGACACTTCAATGTGCTCCTTGACTACACATTTATTGTATAGCTCTAAGAAGAAAACGTAGGCTAACACAAAGAAAATTGTTTTGTAATTTCTCTGAAATGCTATTCTCGTTGATTGCATCAACATGAAAGGTGAATAAAGAAAGAAAAAAAAAATTAAAAAAATAATAAAAAAGGAGAAAGAAAAGAAAAGAAACTAATAGCGATTACTATTTGTTTATTTATGCCAACAAGCTTACTGCTGGTGTCTTTAAACACACAAGTCCTGGTTGGGCTTGCGAACCACGGATCCGTGGTTCAAATCCCGGCTATGGCATTGCATTTTTCAATCCTGATTCTACCTCTTCAAGTAATAGCGATTTTCACCCGAGAAAATATAAATAATTTGAAAATATAAACGAATAACAAACGATATCTTTGAGATGGTTAAAACTCCAAAAACATTTTACTTGACATAAATCATGTGCTTAAACGAGATCTACATTTTCTATTCTGCACGATTTTGTCAATCTCTTGCAGTTTATAAAACAGTGACCCCCATGGCACAACAGCCCATCCGGGCCGAGGTCTACCGCCCGACCGCTGCGCCCCCACCTCTGCCTACCACAGGTGTCATGAGTGGCGTGCAGATGGAACGTGGTCAGCGTACCGGTCCCTCCTGGTCGGTTATGCCGTTTTCTCGACCAGGGGCTGCTCATTTTCAATCTAGTAGCTACTTAGTTGTCCTCACGGATCTAACGAGGCTGAGTGCACCTCTGACCAGGTCTCCCAGCGTGAGGAAATCCTCACTCCAGTGCCGGAAATCGAATCCGGGTTTCCCCCTTGGTAAGCAGCAGCGCTAAGTAGATGACCCTTACAGTTTACTACTTATGCAAAAGTCACTCAAAATATAGGTGACTCATACTCAGGTATGCAATTTACTTGTCATGAAAATAGCTAAACATATACTTTAATAAAACTCGTTAGAGCCATTTCTAAAAAATAAAAAGTAACGAAAATATTTCACGTAAAGCGTAGTTTGGCATACATGAATTTTCTTCAAATCATTCTATAATTTTCTCGGAAGGTCTTGAACTTAAATTCCAAATTTCGTATTTAACCATTCAAGAACATCGATTTATACATACACACGCGCATGGGCGCGCACAGACACACACTTATAGATTTTTTTTTTAATCAGTTTTTTGGAGTTGAAACATATATCTCTGGTGAAATCTCGAAGTCGAATTTAGTTATTTCCTTAGTATAAGCGTGCAGTAGAGAAAGTACAAAAGGCTAAACAGATACAGAATTGCATGAGTTTAGTTATGACATTTTAGCCAACAAAAATTTATCGGATCTAAAATTTGAACTATGTGACCTTAATCGTCATTTCGAAAAATCGATAGTATGAATCATTTCCACTACATTTTTTGCATTACATATCCAATGCACTTGAATTTCAGTTAATATTAACGTCTGTGTATCCGTAGCAATTCAGGGCTCTCTAAATTTGAAGCATCAATTATTAAATTTTTCTGGAGATATTTAGAAAGATACACCAGCTTTTGGTGAAGTGTAAAAACGCGAAAAGCTTCCTGAGTATCACAATAAGTAAATTACGTAGAGAAGTTTGAATGTTTGAAAAGGAAGTGATGTAAGACGACAAACATAACAACAATATTGCATATTATACGGTGGTTAATATTCACCTACTTAATATTTCTGTTGTCAGAATGGACAGTATTACACTATCTGCCACTAATGGCTTCCAGCTAATTGGTTACAGCGATGACAAAGTAAAATTCCTAATATGTGTATAGGTCTAAGCCAGTTATATTTTACCCCTTTAACTTTTGTCACATTCATAATATGCATGCAACTCTTTAAAAATGACTGTTACGTCACATTTTGGCCATATTTACCAAAGACATAAAAGCTGCGCCATAAGCCATCTCTTAATTTTCTCAGCAAGAGGTCCCACGTGTGCAGTTCATTTCACTGCATGGAGTCGTAAATTCTAGACGACAGCACGACTTCAGTCAGCAAGGATTTCTCTCACATATCTCCTCCCTTTAAGACAGGCTTACGAACACAAACAGCACATGCCCATATGGTCCACCAGTATTTTATGATTCCTCATAAAACATGCAAAAAAGTTCCTGAGGTTGTTAATTGAATCCTGCGTTTTATTTAAACGAAAACAAAACAACAACGGCACAGCATTTCCAATAACGAGATTATTGTTCTCGGCTATATACTTGTTGAGAGGACTTAGTGGTCTTCCTCAGCAACATATGTGTTCTGAATCCTGCTGACCACACGCCAAAGATCATAATCTGTGTCGTAACAAAGTTATCACGTGCTGTTATTGTGCTATACTGGTCTAACTATATGGTTCTGCAAATTATCTCACTCTATAGATTAATGTAGAGCAGTGCTATTCAACCTTTTTTCTTCTTGTACCCAGAAACACAAGTTTCCATTCCACCGTGTACTCCAGGTCTACTCCTAGAGAAATCCTTACTCAAAATATATATAGCCCTATCTCATGTACATTACAAAATCTATAACTAATCAAGAATTTTAAAAATATCACCTTTTGCATTCTCTAGTAGTCCCAGAATTTCAACTACAATAGCACCTCTTTGATGTCAAAATACATAACACATAGAAGAAGCTTAGCATCATCAGACTGATTCATTGGTTTGAATCGCAAATCTTTCACCCATTTTAGTATATTCAACCGTTATAATATATTGTGCGATATCATACTTATACGCCATATCTGTGTCAGAATTCGGAATTGTTTTGAGTAGTTTAGTGGAATTTATCTGCTGTAATCAAAGAATCAGGAATAATAGGGATTCAACTGCTGCAGAAGGTGATTTATTTTTTATAACGAGCAACGCGAACTGATGCGATATTTCCACTGCCACTGTTGCTGATTTTGTAAAATTGTGTATTAGGTCGTTTGAACTTTTATGCACATACAGTTTCTACTTTGCGCCTGAGCAATTCCACTGACTTATCTTGTTGGTTATAAGGGCCTGTGAAGTACATAGGTATGTTTTCATAGAACTTTTCGACCGAGTTTGGTTGCAGAGGGGAAGAAATAGATTACACCTATTTGATACGAATCCATATTTAAAGTAAGATTCACTGCAATATCTGTATTTCATACTTTTCGGGTTTTGGACTTACTCCTATACTCCATCCAGCCTTAGATCCGCACCTTGTATCCATTCGCGAAAACTTGATGTTATCATCTTCGACTAACACATAAGAAACACCACGTGGACTCATGCTTCGTGTTTATGTTGCAACAGAACGATATTTACTCAGGAGTTTTAGGAATATTGCAGTTATCGCGTTACATTCAAGTAGTCGTTACCAGGGTTATCACACATCTTGAAATCTCACAGATAATCACCGATATTTAGGTTACATTTTATGGTGTGCTTTGGTTTCGGCGTATCGCGGGTTAGTTGTTGATGGCTTCTGTTTACATCAAGTGCGGATCTAAGGGTGGAGCGATTATAGGTTGTTCCACTTCAATACTATCTTCATCGATGTCCCTTTGTGGAACACACGTTGTCCCACTTTTCACTGGTGGTGATTTAACACTATTCTCACTATTGCTTGTTTAATTGATTTAAGTTTCCCTGTTATAAATAATATAGACATCTTAGAACAGAAACAAAAATATTTTGTCAACTGCCACAATAATAAAATATAAAGAATTTCAATGATGATAATCTGAAAATCAGTCCTCAAATATAAACGATGAAATACCAGACTTTGAGGGAAGAAAATAAAGCTGCACATAACTGTCACGAAAATATACTGGGTACTGAAAGATTATAAACCAGTTGGTAACGTGCATTCGCAAACACTGTCGGCGTTTGAAACAAAGAATACAAATGTCAGAGATTACAGATGTAAGATATCAGCACTCGCCTGACTATACTTACTCGACAACCGTGGCAACTCTAGGTCACACTAATGAACACGCAACCATCAACATGAACCTACATTACCTGCAAGGAGGAGAGCTATCGACCTTCCTTGGAAAGGATCTGATTAAAGATCCAACCCTACCATTAAGACACACCATCCGCTGTACGCTGTTAAGCGAAAACGACGACGACGCTATCTGGCAGGCTGAGAACAGCCCGAGGTGTGTCATGCATATACCTGCCCTTTTAGGGCTTAACCACTTTATGACGGGATGTGGGGTTTTGCAGCGTGGCGGGTGAAAATTGAGGTAGTGGGTAGTAAGGAGGTAGCAAGATTATGCTCCTCAGCAGCTGCTTATTCAGTGTATAACTTCCGTTGGGCACTGCTGGTGTAAAGGTCCAAATATGGAGGTTCAGCAAATTTTGAATTTAGGATCCAAGCTTATCTTGGAGGACTGTCATGGTGTTCAGCTTTCGCTGTTGAAGGGGTGTCTCCTTCGTTACCGGGGATGCCCGCAAGCCATGCGGGGAACCCGGTGTCCCACACGCGTGCGTTCAGTGGGGTCATAGTCCCCAAGAGACCTAACCAGGGCACTCCTATGTTGAGGAATCTGGTCGTATAATTTTGTTGCCCGGCGCCTAATTTCGTCCTCCACATACGGAAGAGACGAGGCTTCGTGCAGTAGTCTCGAAGGGAATCTGCGGTATACAGAATAGATTATCCTAAGTCCTCTATTCTGTATATGCTGCAGACGCAGGAGATGGGAATCTGCGGCCATCCCCAGATTTCGCAGGCGTATAGGAGGAGTGGGATTATGAGAGCCCGAAAAAGGCGTAGCTTCAGGGGAATTGGCATCCTCGACCGCAGCATGGGGTACAGTGAGGCAGTTGCCCCGCAGGCCCGTGCTGACAGGTCGTTGATGTGTTCCCGAAAAGTAAGGCCTTTATCCAGCTTCACTCCCAGGTAGGAGATGGAGTTCACCCATTCAATCCTTCTTCGCTGATAGGTGAATGTGGGGAGATTGGCGGGGAATCGGCGCTTATTAAAAAGTATGGCGCGGCTTTTCTCCGGGTTAATGGACAATCGCCAACGCCTGCACCATTCTTGGATGAGGCGGAGGTGTCGCTGTATTGGGAGGAAGGTTCTGTTAGGGTGTCTGTTTGTTGTGTAGAGCAACAGGTCGTCAGCATACTGGGCTATGTTGACGTGCTGCTCTGTAGGTAGGTCGGCCATGTAGACGCTGAAGAGCGTGGGGGATAGAACAGAACCTTCGGGGACTCCGCCTCGGATTGGTCTGGGTGTGGATTTATTCCCCGCCACTGAGACCACAAAGGATCTGTGTTTAAGGTAAGAGTGTAGTACGTGTAGGAGACGTGTGGGTAGCTCCAGTTGGATGAGTTTCCGGAGGAGACCGGCATGCCAGGTCGTAGAGAAGGCCTTCTCAACGTCCAGAGAGACCGCGGCGGTGTAGGCCTTGTCCTGGTATCCCAGGGCGGCAGCCTCCACCACACGCAGTAGCTGCTGGGGTGTTGAGTGGCCAGGCTGGAACCCAAACTGATGGGGTGGGATGGCTTGAATGTCCCCTAAGATAGGGGACAAGCGGGGGAGTATTAGCCTCTCGAATACTTTCGAGAGTACGGGTAGGAGGCTAATGGATCGGTTGTTGGCAGGATGGACCGGGTCTTTCCCTGGCTTCAATATGCAAATCACCCGGGCCTCTCTCCACTCACGTGGGAAGTGGCTGAGGGCGAGGCACATATTGAAAACCTTTGTCAGGTAGAGCACGGCCTTGAAAGGAAGGTGGCGCAGCATGAGAGGTGTTATCCCGTCAGGCCCCGCGGCCATTTTGTGGTCGAGACGTTTGAGTATGCCCTGGACTTCACTGGGTTTGACGATAGGAAGCCGATCCACGTCGTCAAGAGGACGTCGGAGATATCGACGTACCTCCCCACGAACACGGTCGGAGAAGTCTAGGTCCTGCGGGTTATCTCTCGGCCGCATGATCCTCTCTAGGTATTCAGCAAACGCATTTGCTTTGGCTTGGGGTTCGTAGGCCAGGCCTTGGGTGCCATGGATTGGTGAGGTGTGTGACCCACCTCGGTTTCTCAGTCGTTTGGCAATCCAGCACACGTTGCCGTCACCCAGGTCCAAACGAGACATCGTGTCCTCCCACGCACGCACTCTGTGCTCGCGCAGTCGGAGACGCACTTCGTGGCGTAAACGCTTTAGAAGCGCTAGGTTGTGCGGTGTGCGGTGCCTCTGACAGAGTCTGCGGGCTGCCCAAGAGCGGCGGATGAGCAGAAGTAGCTCTAGGGGCAGGACGTCTGGGTGAACAGGAGCTGGGGTGTGGACGGTGAAGTTGTGGACCGTTCGCTTCACCACAGGGGTGAAGGAAGAGACCGCCGCCTCAAGGGTTGGGATGTCGGTGATATTGGGGTTGGGTGGGATGGAGCCATTCAGGCAACTCTTGACACAGTCCCAGTCAACGTTCCTGTGTTGAACCGGGACCTCTTGGCTGGCTACCCGGGTGTTGGTGGTAGCCAACACTGGGTTATGGTCGGAATGAAGTGCGTTTATAGATGTGAGTGACACGTGATATGGGAAATGTTTGACGACCGCGAAGTCTATGACGGATGGACCTCGCGGGTAATGGGTGGGTTGCCAGGGGCCCCCAACTCTAAGTTGAGGGTCCGTGTCGAACATGCGGACTATGTCATTGCCTCTTCTGTCCGCACAGGGGCCGCAATGCCAACGCGGATGCTTGGCATTTAGATCCCCGGCCAGAATGACATTAGGATGTAGGGCGAGGATGGAGAGGTAGTCTTTAACGACAAACTGCCTCTGGGGTGGGTGGTATGCAGACAGCATCAGGACTTCAATACCGCCGAGGTGGATGCAAGTAGCCGTGGCCTCAAGGGTTTGAAGTGGAGGGAGCTGGACTGGGTTGTGGACCACACTTCTCTTCACGAAGATCGCTGTGCCGCCCCCACGGCGGCCGACGCGGTTCAGTCGAAGACAGTGGTAGCCCTGGAGTCGGGATGTGAGGTTCTGGAGGAGATGCGTTTCTGATACCAGGATGAGATCAAGTGCATGCTCGCCAGGAAAGTGGTGGAGCTCGTTCTCCTGCCCAGCCATACCACACGCGTTCCAGAACGCGAACCTGAACGAGGTATTTACCCTAGTTCGATCCGCCATTCTGGGTCGCGCCGATTATGGTGGTAAGGAGTGCAAGCCCCTCCATGGCTACAGCTATTTTGCTGGCTTGGTCGGTGGCGGAGAGGAATCTTACCATCAGCTCGCAGAGCTTCTGGCCGTGGTTTTGCAGCACCTGCTGCAACCACGCCATCACATCTGAAAACTGTGGTGTAGGAGGGGTGGGGGTTTGTTGTGGAGGTGGAATGACGGATGGGTTGGTCGGCGCCGGTGTCTCTTCGGCCACGACCTCCCTCGGCGACTGGCGGGCGTAGGATTCCCACGCTCACTCTGAGCTTCGGAGGCGGTAACTGGCCTCCGAGGGTGACGGCGCCTTCCCTCCCTTTTTGGACGGGGGGCCATAAGGGGTACTGGAGCTTGTGTTTGTGCTCGGGTGTGTTGTGTATGTGCACGCGACTTGGGAATATTACCCCGGCCTGTGCTGGTCACTGCAGCGTACGCTCAACCCACTGCTGGTCCTGCCGGGGCAGGGCCAGACTGGGGATGGCTGTTTGCCACTGGAGGTTGGACCACCTGTCTATGGACAGCCGCCATAGCATGCTAGATGTGCCGATGCAGTTGGCGCACTTGGGGTCCTCCTCCCTAGTTTTCGGGCAGACCTCCTTGAGATGTTCATCACCGCATCTGAGGCAGCGCAGTCTGCGGTGACAAAAGTGGCTAGGGTGATTAAACCCTAGGCACCTATGACACTGGGGGGGTCCGCCAGAGCCTTTGGATGGCTCGATGTGTACCCGGAGGTAACAGATGGCTGTTACACCATCGATCTTGGCCTCCGGGTCGTTGGCTCGCTCCACCACTACTAAAAATAGGGGGAGGGGGATTCTGGGTGCTTGCCCATCTGGAGCGGCCTTGGTCAGCTGCTTGACCAATCTGGGGGTGATACCCTGGCGGTTGAGGTCTGCCACGATGTCATCCACGGGTGTGTCCACGGGAAGTCCGCGGATAACCCTATGGATGTCGCGTGCCCTATCCAGCCCGAAGGTGAAATGGGGTATGTGCCTCTCCTTAAAGTAACGAAGGATGAGGGAGTGGTCATTGGCCGATTTGGTCTGGAAAATGAAGCGGCTTTTGTTCCGCCTCACCGTGCACTTCTTCGCTAGGGTCGGCATTATCAGCTTTAAGAAGCCGATCGACCCTTTGAAGTCGTCCACGATGATCGGTGGAACGTGGCACTTCTTGGATTTGGATGGTTGGGACGGTTGGGGTGGGTTGCGCAGCCGTTCTTGAGCCATTGCGGTCAAGGCGGCTAGACGCTTGGTGCGGCGTGAGACTACCTCACGGAATCCGTCGTCCTCTGGGCCAGGGTTTTCTTCCTCGGCAGAGGAGAGACCAGAAGAGCTGGTTGCCTCGTCTATGGCGAGGGAGGATCTGCAGGAGAACACTGAGGTTCTCCCGCTGCGGGTTGAAATGTCAGTGTCGACACTGACACTGTCGTCAGAGTCAGACTTCGGATTTTGGCCTACTCGGGGAGAGTCACCGCGGGGGAGGCCCTGGTTGGTGGAGATACTCTTGGTAGCATCTAATTTACGGCAATTGCCATTTCCGCTTGCGCGTTGGTTGGCAGAGCGCTTACGTGCTTCGGTGGACGAGGTCTTTGGTATGGCAACGGATGTTGCAGGCTGACTAGCAGGCCCCTTTCGGGTCCTGCCGGGAGAGGTAGGAAGGGATTGCATTGTGGGTTTAAAAGGCAGGTACAGTACTGCACCCCAGGGTGCACTATTACTCTTACACACCTCACGTGCTCTCACCTGCAGGTAGCAGGGCTTAGCAGCGTGCCGAACAGAGGACCGGACACCTTTTTCAAGGTGCGCCTTATCTACCCGAGGGTAGATGGCTAAGCCTTGTTCGGCAACCCGCTACCTGAAATGTAATCTTTCCTCGTTGCACCAGCTCGCACCCCTTCGAGCGCAGAATCGGTGCTTGAGAAGAAGCAGGAAGGAATTCCGAAGCTATACGGCATGCTACGACTTGCTTACCAAGCCTCTTGCAGAGTGCTCGCAAGTATGTGCTTCACCTGGCTGGTAGTCACTAAGTGCTCCACCACGGTAGCTGCAGTCGCTCCCCTGTAGCCCCCTGGCGAGAAGTCCTGGAAGTCGAAGCTCAAGTAGCATCAATCTCCAAGTGAACTGGACGTGAGTCGCAGAGCGAAAAGAAAGCCAAAACAGCCTACATAGCCCAGGACGACCACAAGCTCCTGGAGAAGCTACCGAATGACGATGTTCCTCTTTCAAACGTTACGCAGCTATACCGCATGATGGCTGCACACAAAGCGCGTGTACACGTCATCGATAATTATATCTTCCACCATGAACAAGCTGTTAAATCCCAATAACAATGAGTCTATCACGCCGAAGAGGAACCAGTTGTCTTGCTCTCTTAAGCCTGCAATAGCTACTGTGACCTCAATGACAGCCAATCAATTTCAGCCTCTGGCCAACATTGCTCAACAACATCCTGCTCCAGAGTATATGGAAGAAGACGCTGCTGTTCCAGCTCGCAATACCAACACTCCAGCACCCAGTCTTACAAAGGCTTCGCACCCAAGGGTAAGACGCCCCACACCCATCTTCCTGCGCAACCCAGCAGATGCCAGGAAAGTGTTGAATACGGAACCTTCTGACAAAATTAATTACTTCCTTAGAAACCTGCGGGGAACAGTGGCACTGATTCCAACTTCGCCAGATGACTACTGCCATTTAAAAAGACACCTAGAGCAGAACCAAATAGAAGAAGTCACTACGCTCCTCCCTGAAGACTGCTTCCTTCACGTCACCTTGAAGAAAATCGCGGTGTTTATCACTGAATATGAGGTCAAGGAGCTCCTTGTAGGCAGAGGATACTCAGTGGAGCGTGTAGTCTAACTGAGCACCAGAGGTGCCAACCCACAATCAATCCTCACTCAAGGGTTGCACTGAGAATGCGTGAGAAATTAATAAAGAAACGCGCATTTTTCATACAATGCTGCGAGTGGAAACATTCGAACCTCCATCAAGGCCACAGCAGTATATCAACTACCAACAATTCATTCATAATGCTACTGATTATCTGTTACAACCATTTTGTGCATTCTGTGAAGATGTTGGACACAAGCGAGCAAGCTCCCAGAGGCTCGCCGTTGCAGGATCGACTCCACGCTGCTATAACTGTGAAGATTCGCACTCTTGCCGTTATGCTAAATGCCCTGTGTGGCAGGAAGCACGGATGGAACTAATGGAAAATAAACAAGGCCAAATTTCCCGGCATTTTACTAAACATCATGGCTTCTAGGAATGGTGTGGCAACAGATTTACTACTCCCTCTAAAAGTTTGTTGCTGGAATGCCAATGTAATCAGGTTCAAACTGCGAGAGACTAAGGGCTACAAAGGGTATTCACGTGCTCCTGGTGCAGAAAGTACATCTGAAACCCTCGAACAAAGCTACCATAGCTACCAAGTATACTTTGTTAAGAACTGACTGAGCTGGCGGTTATGGGGGAACTACCATCTACGTGAGCCGTAGCATACAACACCACCAGCTGTTCGTTACTCCAAATACCAACTTGGAAACTACTGGAAATTAAGGTGGAGACCAACACAGGGCCTATTGGACTGTTCTCCATATACATCCCCCCTGGTCGTCCCACCATTGACAAGGGGTTGTTAACAAACTGTCCAACCATTCATTCTCAAATTTCGATGCTCTCCATCGTCCAAACAGTGCATTTGTGTACCGGGTTCGTCTTTGAAAACGGATTAGTTTGCCATTCGCCACAACATACTAAGCGTTATCGCTGTTTTTTGGTACAAGCAATATATATAAAATGAAAATTTACTTTCTTTGAGGTGTAATTCTGCAAAAACTACAGAACGTATCAATATGCGATTATGAACATTCAAAGCGGAAACATTCTTAGATGGTTCTAGACTACTTACTTTTTGGATTCCATAGAGCCGTTATCATGAGCAATTTATTTTTCTAAACATGCCGTTCATGCTCTATTTCGTAAAACAGCTTTCATACCCCTTTCAGAGCCCCTCAGCCGAAACTATTCGAAGAGCGAAACACCACGGACTGCCCATCCATTCAAAGCCAAACGAGCGAATTAGAGTCCCAAAGACTGCACTCAAATGTGGTAAAGGAAGGGGAGTGACGGCCTGTATAAAACATATATGTTCATCCCGCCCATACATCCACACATAAGAGCGCACAAGTAGACTAGAAGTGAGAAAACATAAAATTGTTGAATCCGACAACAGCTCTTGTGCAAGTCTGGAGGTATTTGGAACCAAAACGAATTGTTTGGTGACATAAAGTTACGCAGGGAATGGAGAGATGTGTTCCTCGTCCTAGGCAAACGCGGCCCCCTGTTCTGATCCTAATTACGTATAACCCATGGTAAATTCTGAAATAATAGGATTTACCTACGTGTGACAACACATGCTGTAACAATATAAACCTTTTCCCCTGCTGCATACAGTATGGAGGAGAAGTACATATTATATACGACTCACAATTTCAATGTCGAGATTTCACAAGAAATATTGAAGCCCCCTGCATACAAAAAAATAATTTTTAGAAAAAGTTCCGTGTGTGTATGTGTGTGTCTGTGTCTGCCTGTAAACAGCATAACTCAAAAACGAAAGTCGGTTAAAACCAAAGTTGGTATTTGAGTTAAATATCTTTCAAAGTTACGACACGAAGATTTTCATAAAATTCCTCCACCATAAATTACCCTTTACATGGAAAAGTTTTCGAAATTTTTTATTTTTTAGTAAAGGCTACAATTTTGATTAAAATGTCATATGTTTAAGATATTCTTATGGCAAATAAAAGTGTATATTTTAAATTTTCTCACTTAGCCTATGTAGTCCTGTTTAGTCTTGATGACTTTTGCATAACTGGTAAACTGTACTAAGCGATAGACCAAATCTTACTAAAAATCTCGTTAAAATACGCGTTATGGCCAAATGCATTTTTTGTGGAGTGAACCATTTCGGAGATACTCCTTGTTATTTGTGTGAGTTTTGCAATATAAGCTTTTCTCAAACAGAAGGCCATTATTCACTTTTCATCTCTTGGCCGTGCAAAACGGACGAAATTTCAAAACTTTAAAAGATTTGATTATCGCTCAAAACTTGTTGCATTCTCATATTTCCTTTGCACCTACAAACATCTGCAATATGATAATTTCTGCAAATGTGTATCTAGACTAACATCTTGCCGGACACCTGGAAATGGGCTGCTTGTGAGTCGACAACAGGGTAGCCTGGAATGCAGAATTTAATGGGGTTCTACCCATTTTGACATTAAATAGAAAGCAGGTACACCAGTGGTTGTATCATGTGACATTTGAAAGGACTAATTAGTAGTGTATTAGAACATTTGAACTTTCAACGTTAGGAGACTATAGGCAATCAAGTACAAGCATTTCAGGTGTTTAAATGTTTATATACGAGATGTTAGGAATGAGAAAGCGCCAGGCCTGAAATACAACTTACTTCCAGTTTTGACTTCAGTACGTGCATGTGCGGTACATAGCCATATTAGAAGATAGGGCAATATTTCGCTCAAGAAATGTAGAGGAAGCCCACATACACTTGAAGAATGAATGTAAACGACAGTCTTAAAGAACCGTACATGTGTAATACATAGCTTATGGTGGAACACAGTGGTGTAACAGGGCAACGAACTGTTTCTTCTTTGTGTCAATATAATGAGTTACAGGAACATTTATTTGTATTTATTTCTTGAGTACTAAACTCCTTACTAGTCCTCACGTGACCAGAGGTACAAAAAGTGAATTTAGTAAAATACAAGGATAACATGATTATATAACGAGGTTTTTCGTAGCTTTCCCGTCTTTCCCTCTCTTTACCCCTCTCCAATGACAGCAGTATTCATGCCATTGTCTGGAGATAGTGATAACCAATGACACAATAGATTAAGAAGGGTATTGCCTATTTCTGATGGCTCACTAAAATTGTTATTAAGTGCAACTGTTCCTGCCATGGTACAAATCGCGAACTACATGCGGCAGACTATTGGTATATCGCAAGCTGGTAACACAGTTTGACAAATTTCAGAAATTGTGCCCACTCATAGAAATGTAATTAAATGCCACCTAAGAAAGGGGGTTATTGCATAGGTATTAGAAGAAAATATTTCATTCCAAAGCACAAACTATTGTAATATGTAATAGACATACATGTTTACAGCTATTTCAATACAAAATATATTGTATAAAATATAAGGAGAATTTGTAGAGGATTAAACGTTTTTATGTTTTTCAGTATAATATTGCATTATGTCTAGTGTAAAGCTCTAACCGTCTTTGTGATTCTAAGGACAAAGTTAAAGCTTTTCTTATAATAAGAATCGTTTAAGATCATTTGTAACATTTTCTATAACAGGCGTTAAGACTTTGGAGATCAAGCTAAACAACATTAAAACGTGGGTTCTTACAAGTTCAGGCGTATCTACCACCTTTCCTTATCATCATTACAGAGACACACCTCTAGCTCCGTATTGCAACTGTCAACAGTTCATTGGCCAGTAATTATGCCTCGCCAGTAATTATGCCGTAAGACGATAAGAAGCAGTTCATTTTACTAAATTCGTTTTGTGCACGTGCTCAACTGCTGAATATTTAATTAGGCGAGGTAAATTAAATACAGAAACTGAACCCATTATAACCTTCTTTTTCACTCCGGGGATTAGGCTGATAGCCTGTTCCACTCTCACTCAATTATTCTCACCTCTTCCTTGGCGTCCAACATCTCTTTTACCTTGAGGTTTATAACCATACATGATCTTAGGTATCCTACCTCAGTCATATGTTCTTCCAAATGTTCTTATTCTCTTCAACTTTTCCATTTAAATCAAAAACCTTTAATTTAGGATATTTCCCGTGGTGTGCCATTACCTTAGTTTTTAATGATAATTCCTAGGGCGTCTCGTCTATGCAGAGGTTACCTTTATCGCCCGGTCTCTGCGTCCTCCAGCCGCAGCCAAAGCCATGGGGGAGTGCAGTTTGGGGGTAGCGGGAGACAGCACGGCGACTCCCACGACCGTAAGCTGACTACTTCAACTTTTAGGGACGCTACTTTTCTACCAGGATAGCTCCACAATTGGCCCCTCAGGCACCTAACGAGTCTGAGTGCACCCCGTACCAGATCTCCCAGCGGGTGAAAAATTCCATGCCGGTACCGGGGATCGAACCCAGGTCCTCCGCGCCAGAGGCAGACGCGTTACCAACTGCGCTACGGAGGTGGTCTATTTTAGTATTTCCTTTCTTAAATAATTATACTTATTTCTACGCAATTTAAACACACTCTTTATACATTTTCTTCATTATTCTGTATGACCACAACATCATCAACTAATTTATTTACTCCAATTTTATTTCTAGGTTAATTTCTTGTTTCCACTTCTAAATGAGCTCATCTAAATTTATGGTCCATTATATATTAATCTCATTATAATCATAATAAGCATTTTAGGTGCCACAATTAATTAACAATCAATTAAGTAATATTTGCAAATCGAGCATAATCTGCCGGATACTATACCATAATTTGAGTATACAGCCAATATTTAGTGCATGTGTGGTAAGAATTTGATGCCTTTAGATATGATTCTCCGACTCATGGATGGTGCTAAGACTTTCACTTCCATCTCATTTGCTCCTAGATACTCCACAACAAGAAAAGCAAATGAATTTGCTGGTCTCTAAGGCAAGAATTTCCCGTAATGAACCCGAAATTCATAACGACCTGGTCTCCCGTCAAACCGTAAGTTTCGCGACACCCCTTCTGATTGGAGCGTATTGAAGTGTTCTATCCATACTAAATGATTTTGCTGCCCTATATGTGTTTCGTTAAAAGCAATTCAGGTTGTGAGCAATGCAAACAGCACAAAAATGAATGAACCAACTCGAAATGCGCTCGAGGAGAAATGATGTAAGAAGTGGTTAGTATAACGTGCAACGAAAGAGGGTTAAGGCGCATAATAAGAAAATACTTGATGTCAAGGAAGCCAACAAGTTTCTCAAACTGCTCATGTTGTGCTTTTCCGGGAGGAAGAGATTCCTGAATATATTTAGAAATTTGGCTCCTCAACTTAAACGTTACCTATTTTAAATATTCCTCGCTAGTACACACACACACACACACACACACACACACACACACACACGCACACACACGCACACAGACACAGACACAGACACAGACACAGACACACACACACACACACACACACACACACACACCAAAATGACCAAATCCAGTCCTCTTATTTTTTCTCACTTGATTTACTTCAAAAAGTTTTGTACAACAAGAGAGTTCTCTTTTATTGACGCTAACACGTCTACAATCATTCGTGATATCACAACTCACAGCTGTTTTCTTCTCGTAAACTTCACTCACTCTTTTGTGTATTTGTTCATTTTGTTTATATCTCAAATAGCTTACTTTGACGATAAAATCACTCGACACTCATTAACTGCTTCACTATCTTCCTTTCGACGCGACCGTACACACGCAGCTCACACAGATACACACACGCACACACACACACACACACACACACGCACACACACATTGTTGATGTATACGACGTGGATAGTTTACTAGAAGTTGTGTGAATCAGGATATTGCAATTTTGTGGTGTTTTGGTTACGTTTGTAGTATAAACTAGCATTCCATTTAAATCTTCATAGTGTTAGATTCTTGTGTAACTGATGGTGTCATAGGGGATGGCGTTATTATGTTGAATTTGTGTTTGTGTTTTCAAAAAAAATTGAGATTATAAATCCTTGAGGAGGCCGTGGTTTAGGTTAAGGATATACATACATAGCTGGCTGAGGTTAAACCGGAAGTGACAGTAAATGATGAGGGTTACCGACAGTGAATTAAATTGTGCTTTGGAAACACTAGTTAGTGTTATTGAACTGAGTAAGAACCTTAAAGGTGAATTAAAAAGTAAGATTCTGCTTTCTGTGAGCACAATAAAGAGTGCATTTGCTCAGCTAAAAATGATGCCATTGATATGACGGCGGAGAATAATAATTTAACGAATGAGGTAAGGAGAGTTAAGGGAGAGCTAGAACATAGCAGGCCACGATCAAGTGGGGAAAAGAAGGTGTCAACTTTTGAGGAGAACTTGTGTGAAACAGCAAGGTCTCAAACATCAGCAACATCCGCGGTTGAAAGCAGTAAGCTCTATGCTAATGTTGTGAAAAATATACGAACTGAGAAACGATATAAGGTTTTGGTTAAACCAAAAAGTACAATTAATCTGTCCGGGGAAGAAACAAAGAGCTTAACCAAATCAAGTGTGAATCTTATAAGTATGAAAATTGGAATTGTAACTATGAAAGCTTTGAGAGACGGGAGGGTCTTTATTGAAACCGAAAGTAAAGAGGAGGCAGAAAAGCTGCATACAGAAATCAATAAAAAGTGTAGCCAACGCTTAGAGACTTCTATCCCTAAACCTTGGAATCCAAACTTGGTAATATATAATATCCCGGACAATGTAACTGTTCAGAATGTCGAGGAAGTCATTATGGCACAAAACCCACAATTAAACCCAAACATAAGGGACATTAAGCCAAAATTTGTTTTTACTTCTAAGAAGAAATGCAGAATTCTGAGAACAGGAAGCGCCTCTTACACAGTAGGATGAAAATTGTATGGCTCATTTGCTATGCTAACGACTACGTGAGAATTAATCGGTGCTATATATGCCGCCGATTTAATCACAAGGCAAGCGATTGTAAAGCAGCTGCAGAGACATGTCCTAAATGTGCAGGGGCACACAAAATATCGGAATGTACAGTAATTGCTCAAAATGGCATGAAATGTGCAAACTGCAGAAACTGGATAAATACATTGAGCCAGACCACAACAATGAGAACCATTCTACCATGGATAGGACTTACCCAACTTTAATTGCTGCCGTTGAGATACGCAAGCAGAACATCAATTATTGATATGGCTGTTAATTACAAGAAATCAATGAATAGAAGTGTCTCACTAAGCAGCGCACAAGTCAACTTACAGCACTCCAAGGCAGCATGTGTCAACTGATAATTAAAAAATCAATAGATATTCTCTTTATTCAAGAATTATACCTCTACCAGAACGAGATAGTTGGAATATCAAAACATCATAGAATATATTCTTCCGGAAGCGGTAAAAAGCGAACTGCAGTTGTTACAAACAACAAGAAAATTGAGGCTCTCCAAATAAACTAACTGTCTCATGAAGATACAATAGTAATTGAATTTACATTCGGCGAACTGAAGTTTGTAGCCGCCAGCATATATCTAGACATAACAAATGACATAAACAGAGATATTTTAAAAAATCAGGAAATTGTTGTTTTCGCCAAGGGTAAGGGATTGCTGTTAGCCATGGATAGCAATGCAACATCAAAATTATGGAATGATAAAGTAACAAATAATAGAGGAAAAGCAATTGAAGAATTCATTATATTAAACAATCTCCAATAACAATGTTACAAATACTACATTTGAGTCAAACACAGGAGCGAGCAATATTGATTTAACCATCAATAACGACAATTTGCTGAAGAGACTCAATAATTGGACTTGTAGTAAGGAAGAAACCTGCTCAGACCACTGCTTAATAACTTATGAGATAGGACAATGTCAGAGTAAATTAGAATTTGGTTACCAGGGCATCTGATACATAGTCACAGAGAAAGGCTTACAAAACTTTCAAGAACATTTTAAACAAGCTTTGAAAGAGTATTTTGAATTTTGACTTTCGCCAACTGGATCAGGACAGCCAGCCAGCCAGATGTGGAAGAGAGCATAAGGAAGTTCCAAGACACTGCAACCTGCAAAAGGTCCTTCAAGGCCCGCACGCAAAACACTAAAGTACTCAGTAACAAAACAGTTTCAGGTGGACCACAGAACTGAGAATTTGGAGGAAAAAGACAGACGCGCAAAGGAGAAGATACGAGCGGACAACAGCTAATGAAGAACTGCGAATGCTGCAATGCCAGGGAACAAAAAGTATGCACCAAAGAACTATCCGACAAGAGAAAATAAAGTCCTGGAAAGAGTTTTGCAGCATAGCTACGAACTCAAACCCATGGAACGCTGTATACCAACTGTCATCTGGCAAAATTCGGAAACACCATATCCTTTCAACCCTTAAGAAATCAGATGGCACATATACCATAGACACATTTGACACAGTGAATTACATAATGGATTACTTTGTCCCAACTGATGAGGAAGGAACTGACAATGTGCAACATAGGGAATTAAGGAATAATATACTACAACCCCCAACCACAGAAGACGACAGACCATTCACTATCAATGAAATCAGAGACGTCATAGAAAACATGAACAGCCAGAAAGCCCCAGGAGATGATGGTATAACTAGCAATATACTCAACCTAGCATTTGATTTAACGCCACTGTATATAAAAGCATTATATAACAAATGTCTAGAAAGAGGAACATTTCCAAAAGCCTGGAAAACAGCTAAAATAATACCTATTGTAAAGCCTGGTAGAGAAAATACTGCAGAAGACACCAAATACAGACCAATAGGTCTACTAAAGGTTGCTGCCAAAGTACTAGAGAAACTTTTCATAAACCGAATCATGCACTGTTTAAATTCGAATGGCACATTAAATAAACATCAATACGGTTTCACACCACAAACAAGTACACTAGATGCAATCATGTCAGTCAAGGATTTCATTAAAGAAAGTTTACAAAACAAATGCAGTGTAGCGACAATCAGCCTAGACGTACAAGGGGCATTTGATAGCGCCTGGTGGCCAGGTATGCTCAATACCCTAAAGAAATTTCAATGCCCTAAAAATGAGTACAGGTTAACACAAAGCTACTTAAGTGAGAGACGATGCACACTCACAACAAGCAGTATCTCGGTAGAAAGGAAAGCAACTAAGGGATGTCCACAGGGATCCTGCTGTGAGCCTGGGCTATGGAACATCTATTGTGACTTCTTACGGAAACTAAGCTTCAACCCATGTACTAAACTCATCGCGTGATGTTCTGGTTCTTATCAAAGGAAAAAGCACACTGTAATTAGAAAAATCAAGCAAATATAGAAATCCGAAGAATTACAACATGGGCCGCAGCAAACAAGATAACGTTCAATAGACGCAAAAATCAAGTAATGCTAATATCTCGAAGGAAACCAAAACCTCAACAACGATTAAACGTATACCTGGATAATGGCAAAATAGAACAGACAGAGTATAAGATATCTAGGAATAATATTGGACAATATATTCAGATTCTGTCAGCATATGATCATATAGTGGAAAAGTCAAAGAAACTAATATATGGGAGGGGTTGCCACGTTGCCGGTCAGGCCCCGTTACCGGTCATTAAGTGGTTACACATTAAAACGCTAGATAGTAGCAAAAACAGTTATGATGTGCTAGGCAGGAACAAAAGAACGCTATTCCTAGCGTGAAGTCCGGGTTTTTCTCGCCATTTTCGAGAAAACCTTTGTGAAGTGTGGATGACGGTGCTTTTGCATTACGCCGCTAAAACTTGTGACTGTATTGACCGTGTTTAAATGAGTTTAACTTATATATTATATTTTATTATACTCTTAGCATACCCAAGCAGTGAGTTAACATGCTTAAATTCCCGAAAATCTTTTTGTATAGTATTCATTTTACTATTTTATAACCCCCTTGCGTTGTCCCATGTCCGGTCAAGGTGTGTGTTTCCATTACCGGTCCTGAATCTACAGACTTCTACAATAGACATTGCCAAGATCTCTCCTGTAGCTGATGACCTGCAGAGAAAAATTGTTAACAGAAAAAGGAGAGAAGAAAAACAGTGCACTTCTGACATCCACTCCCTTCAAAAATATGGTAGAAGAAAAGGAGGAAATCAAACAACAGAGGAAAGAAAGATTTTTGTGGAAGGAATGATTCAAAAAAGAAGGTAATTTCAGGTCGTATCAAACGGAAACTTCAGTTTGAAAATCGAAGTGAAGACAACAAAAAAGAAAACACCGAAGAAACTGAATGCGTTATTTTTGGCGAAAGCTTTCAAGAAGATTAGGTGCAGTGTTGCAAGTGTTGTAGTTGGGCACATGTAGATTGCGCAGACAGTGACGAAATAACATATTTTGTGTGTGAGCATTGTAAAAAATGACTAAGAGTGATAGTGTCTAAACAAAATACATCTTTGTATTATTATCATGTACATTTTATGTAATTATTCTACCAATGTTACGTAATTCTACGAATGTTTTTTCATGCATACCAAAGTGACCGATATTGAGAACAGTTTTTCTTGAAAGTCTCCGACTTAGTGTTTATAATAATCTCAATTATGGATACTTAAAAGTAAATTATATTTTCAAATTGCTGTTCTAATTGTTATTCATGTTGCCCTCTATCCTTTGGTTTCAGTTTTGCTTAAATTCATTATCTAATTTGCCGTAAACATGGATATTGGCTTAAGTGACCGGTACCGGGGCAATCTCCATCAACTGGGGATTACATTTTGAAGTAATGAGCATAATCTACAAAGGAGCAATCTTGCCACTGATCTCCTATGGAGTGTCTGTTTGGATAGATGCTTTAAAAATACAATATAATGCCCAAAAATAAGACAGGCACAACTACAAAAATTAGCCCCATCCTGCCGATAGCATAATCATTGAAGAAAAGAACAAAACAGACACACATGCAGTTCAAATATATACCGATGGCAGTAAAACTCATACGGGCGTAGGATCTGGAGTTGCTATCATCTATCAGGACCAATCAATACCAAAATATCAGTTTAAATTACACAACAGGTGCTCAAACCACCAAGCGGAGCAAGTATTAAAAGCCCTTAAAATTCTTAATGCCATAGAAATTAAAGATAAATCTGCAGAAGTGCACACTGATAGCCAGACAACATTAAATCTTCTTCGGAATAACAGAAAACATCCTCTGATACAGGAAATAAGAATCTATTTAGCAACCCTAAAATCCAAAGAATGGAAGGTAAATTTTACATGTCTTAAAGGTAGAGTTACCATATCACCCGTTTTTAGCGGGGTCCACCCGTTTTCTCAGACACATGTCCCACCCCCGTTCAGTTTTCGAATATTTTGCGAAACCACCCGTTTTTTAGTTAGCAGTAAAAATATATTATTTGTTTATCACTTCAATTCATTTTGAAAATGAATTCACATGCCGCGCCTTTAGCAATTGCTTTGTATGTCATCTAGCGGGTCTTTGCTGAACTCTGCTTAAAGTTTACTTCACCTGTACGGCGCATCACTTTCTCTTCTTTGTGTTCTGTGGTGAAGACGCCGTGAACTGTAAACAAGAGAAGCTTCACCTTAAAGTTTCTGTTTCCACTGAATGAAACCTACATATTCTTCTTGTAGCCTGGACTGACTAGATATATCATATACAGATCAAGATGCCGAAAGATAAGTGCCGGTTTAAAATTAGAACAGAAAACCATTTTGACCCTTTAAAGGTAAAGGAAGTTATTTGTAAATGTTATGATGGAAATTTAGCTAAATTCTTTGAAAGTGATTTGTATACCTTTTATACTGTTATTTATAATTGGATGACCCAAAACATGGTATGTCTGTTTCAATGAATAACTCTAGATAAAGAACCAGAGTGGCAAGCGGTGGAAAAAACTGTGTTATTACTTTCTCTACTGGTAAGTAGGGGAAGTATTGTGTTCCACCCAAAACTTCGAAGTCGAGATTTCACCGGAAATGTATGTTTCGAGCCCCCTAAACCCAAAACAGCACTTTTAGAAAAAGGTCTGTGTGTGTGTGTGTGTGTGTGTGTGTGTGTGTGTGTGTGTGTGTGTGTGTGTGTGTGTGTGTGTGGACAGCATAACTCAAAAAAGAAAAGTCGGTTAGAAACTAAAGTTGGTATTTAAGTTTAATGTCTTTCAAGGATGCCACACGAAGGTTTTCAAGAAAATAGTCCCACCCTATACTACCCTTTACATGGAACATGTTTCGAAAATTTTTATTTTCTTGAAAATGGCTTTAAGGATATTGATTAAAATGTCATATGTTTGAGATATTTTTATGAGAAATGAAATGTATATCTTGAATTTTCTGGCTATAGCCCCCGTAGTCGTATTTACTCTGGACGACTTTTGCATAACTGGTAAACCGTTAGAGATAGACCAAATCATACTATACAAAAATGTATGATCTTGCTAAAATACAAAATTTATGTCTAAATAAATTTTCTTGTAGCCTGAAGCATTTCGGATATATTCCTCGTTATGTGCGTGAGTTTCGGAAAACTTAGAACTTTCGTGAAATGGATCATCGTTGTTCATTTTTTATATGTTAAGTGTGCAATTACAACTGAATCTCAAAGCTTTAAAACATTTGACTATCGCACAAAGCCTACTGTATTCTAACTCCCCCTTGCACATATAAGGAAATAAGCAACAAGATAATTTGTAGAAATGTTTATCTTAACTAACACGAAGAAGATATTATAGGAATAAGAGTTTGTAAGAATGGTTGGTACAAGAGTAGAGAAAGTCATGTGAGTGCAACACACCAGATTTTTTAAAGAAGTGTTAACATTGTTATTGATGACTCTGGAATCTTTGATGAAATAAGTTATTTAAGGACTTACACAAAATGAAATCTGCAACAACGGTAGGGAAGTGTTGGTACGAATACATGAGTAATAAAGTAGAATGTATAGAACTGTTGAAAGTAGTACAGCACTATTTTGCCATACTTGCACATAATTCAGCTGCAGAGAGAATATTTTCTCTGCTAAATGTTCAGTGGACAGATGAGCGAAATAAGCTCACTGATGAAAATGTAAAGCTAATGTTGATCATAATGTACAACATGAAAAATGTAACTTGTGCTCGCTGTTATGACAGGATTATGAGTAAAAAGGATTTCCTGAAAAAGGTCAAAAGAGATGAAAATTATGTGAAATAAATGTGGTTAACTGAATTCCCCCAGTTTTTTGACGTAATGATATGGTAACCCTAGTTAAAGGACATATAGGATTTGCAGGAAATGAGTTTGCTGATACACAGCTAAAGAAGTAGCAACAACACAGCTACAGCAATAGTGTACGATCTAAAGCCCATTAGCACCATGAAAAGTGAACTGGAACAAGAGAGTCTGAAAATGAGTGGAAAACCACACAGAACGGTGCACTTACAAAGGTCTATTTTCCAAGCATTGGAAAAGGACTAAAGATGAATTTAACGCTTACACACAACTTTACAGCTGTAACCACTGGTCCTGGGAAGTTTGGTGAATACTTCTATCGATTTAAATTAACGAATTATCCGACACGCGTGTGTAGAAAAGAAACACAATCAGTGCACCATATCCTATGGGAGTGTGAAATATTAAACCGTGAAAGAAACTATTTCAAGAAAGCAGTGACACTCAAAGGTGCGAAGTGGCCGATTAAAAATCGAGAACTAATGGAAAAACATATGAAGCTATTTCAGAAGTATGTAAATAATATAGACTTTGAACCTTTGAAAATAACTAGAATAACATAATTGTACGAAACCAACTGTAACCTTAGATACGTTTAATTACGTAAAACCATATGCATGTAGTATTACATTTTCTGTAACGGAACATGCTGAAATAAATTGTTATTGTCAACAACAAAAATACAGACACAACAACACACACACAACAACACACACACAACAACACACACACAACAACAACAACAACTAAAAACTGACTGACCGACTCTCCAACTCTCGTTGCCTCACCTACTTATATAGCGAGGATGACGTAACAGAGGCCTGTTTTTCGAGCTTCATCTTTCTAGAAGTTCTACAAATACGCTGACCACCGGACACTTCTCAAATAATCTCAAAAAGCCCTTTTTATTCTGCCGCTCTGATTGTTGTCACGCATTCGCAACAATAGAGCGAGGCAGCTTGACCTTGGTCGCCTTTGTTGTGCGCATCGTTGGTGCTGTGAGGCAGCCCGGCCTTGAGCCTTTACTTCTATTGTGGAAAATATGGTTTGAATTAATTTATTTTATTTTTGTAGTTTAAGAGTGTGTTTATTTAATTAGAATTGGTAGAATAAATATTACTTACTTGTTTACTCACTAACACTAGATATCCTCTCGAGGTTGGTACTTCAATTAAACAAATTATATATAAGGGACTGTGATTCACAAGGGACTTAGGGATTTGCTTTCTCCTACCAAAGAGGAAAACGGCAATGGGGAATCTATATTGCATTCTGATCTGAACTGCTTTCTTGTGAGTGGCAATTAAACTTGTACATGGAAGAGGTCAATTTCATAAAATCGGGGTTAGGGGGAAGGAACAGAACTATAGCAGAATGTATAATGAACCAGAAGCTTCCAAATACGCAAATAACAGTTTCTTTGGCAGTTTGACGGAGACAGAAGAACAGCTTACAGAATTAAATTTGCTTATTGTGGGGGACTTAAACGCTAGGTTAAGGGTGGAGAATATTTCATTAAAAGGGGGAAGGGAGGCTAAAAGATATTCGTGGAACATAACAAAGTAAAGATCGCTTGCCTTCTGGGAAACTTTTGGCTTAGGAATACGGAGGGTTGTTTCCTATCTCTGATATGAAACTTGACCTTGTTCTTACCCTAGAAAAGCCATGTCTCCACCGTAGATCGTGATCTATTTGTTGTCCCTTCATCCGAGCAATCACTCTGAACCTCAGTTTCCATTGGAGAAGGCTCTTGCATAGTGCAGTCATGTCCAGAAGCTCCCACTCCTCTTTAGAGGCTTTCCAAAGACCATCAATTATTGTATTCCAGTTTCCTGCTTCACTTCCAAACACAAGCGTGACTGGACGCCTTATCTTGGTGCACACAGACTTTGTTTGGTCGCTCCCATAGATAGTCGGGATTTCAGTGTGGTAATTATTAACAGCAGCAGCAACAGCAACAACAACAACAATAATAATATAATAACAACAACAATAACAAATGCTCCTTTTTGACTTCCATTGACATTATTTGGCTGATGGTAGGTGAGAGATAATGCCAAGTTTCTTAGTAGACGTTTGCAAACGTTTCAAGCGAATGCTGTTTCAGTTCTTAGCACAACAGTTGCTGCTGTCAAGGGTTCAATTGTCATTATCAACTATGCGTATACATCTACATAATACTCGTAATATGGGTGTGATGTTTGAATTTATTTTACTTCGATGTTTCACTCTTATCAGTTCGTTTTAATTTTGCCAGCTTTACACTACCGTTTTATCACGACTGATATTTTCTCGCTTACATTGTGTTTGACTTTAGCCAGTTGGTTTATTATGCTTTGTCGTATTGGATCCTCGGAAAAGGTGGAAAGAACTTATTGGCGTGTAGACAAGTGGTAGAAGTAGTCATATGTAATATATTCGGTTACACTACCGACAGGCGCAACCACAGCTCAGTGCCCAAGCGTGGACATAGTCAACCAAAGATATGCGTCCGAGTCCCTACATAGGTATCCATTTCCATTATTATTACTACGAGTACTATTATTATATTGTTATATTGTTTCGTACTCTCCGAAGAGTAAGGAAGAATTAAAGGCTAGCACAAATGGATTCAGTTTGAACGAAAGACTAAAACATGTTGTTTACTTAATTTGACTGTGAACAAAGAATATAGAGCGTAATTTGATTATGTGGCTTCTAAATATATACCTACTGCACAAGAAGTAAAAAGGTGGGAGTGGGAATTTGAGAACAACTCAACTATTACATTTATAGATCCCGAAGTTTCTAGAAATTGGCTTTAGTTGTCGAAAGGAAACACTCGGATGTTTCTAGCACATTACTTTCGAACACTTGAGACAGTTTTCCGGTGTGAAACGCATTAAAGTCGGTACCACAGTAGCACTTTGAGAAAGTGTCGGCTCCTAAAACTGAAGTGCGGAGGTTCAAATACTGTCGGACATTTCTTGTTTCTTGTTTTCTTTTCGGATTCTATCTAAAACGGAAAGCTTGTTTTCCAGATCAATTTTTTACAACATTCGAAAAATATAAAATACAACTTTTTGTTAATTGAACCAATTAAACCAGTTAATATTCATTTTCAATACAATAGATGATTCAAATGTAAGCAGAACGTTGCTTTCACATGTATCCTATGCTTCATGGTATTTGCAATGACGCAAGCTTAGAAATTTAAAATTGTTGCTGTTAACCTCTTAGGGTGCGAAATAATGCTAGAGTAGTATGATGTTAAACTACTTCCATTACTACTGCTATCAGTGTAAGTTTTGGTCGTAACATTTGTTTGTCAAGCGCAAAAAGCAAATAGGAAATGTAATTTAATTTTATAGCTATTTAAACACAGTTTATTTGTGATAATTGCTAGAAAAAAGAAGCATTCAGGCAGTAATGAATATCCTTAATAATTTTGCAAAAATATAGTCTGACATAAGTATTTCAATTGCATAAATGCCCTGTGCTAAAGGTGCAGAGTTATTTTTTCCTCGATCCTCCCTCAATTATTCAAAAACCGGTCGCTCGCCTACTTATTTGGTAGGTAAGAACTTTGATCTCACACAACCCTTGTTCCCTCCACCAGTTAGAGATGACCAAACAGCGCCTACGCAACTCTTTCTTTTGAAACATGGTCCCAGTTTCTTTTGTGAATGATTGTACCCTTAAGAGATACATAACCGAAAATGTTATTTGCTAACTGAAAATTTATTTTCAGTATTGTTTTATATCAACATTAGAAGGTTTTAAATTTCAGTGTGATATCTCTTTTAGTTTCCGAGATATAAAATGCTAAATCTGGATTTTATTAACCTATGCCAAATGCTCCATATTACGAAATTAAAAAAAATAGATATACTTTAAGGGTATTATATTTATTTGATTATAACGTACTGGCCTTATTTCAAAAGAAAATCATTTTTAAAGTTTTAAATGGATCTAAAAACCAATAATTCAATAACCTTTCAAACGAAAAATATATGATAGGTATAATTGCTTGTGTTTTGGGAATCTGTATGACAAATTACATCAGACTTGGATGAAAACTGCACTGTGTGAGATGTTAAAAATAATTATTAAAAACCTTAAATTTCAAAATGAAAAACTTGTTTATTCTAAAAAAAATTGAATTTATAGCATCTAGGTATACTTAGTCATGGAATACAAATGTCTATTTAAACAAAATGTCTATTTAAACAAATTTAAACAAAATGTCTATTGCGACATTTCGTCTAAATTTCAGTTGTGTATTCCTTAAGGACTTTGGTACCTGTTGTTGTAGGGTATTGAAAATTACACCATCTATCCAATAAATGATCCTTTTTTTTTTACCTGCTGATAATATTAAATGTGTAATAGCAGTTCATTATTTTTGTCAGTAGGTTTTTAGCTGGTCTATAAATGAAATTTTAAAAACCCATGTTATTAGTTAGGGACATATACCTGCCACAATGTTGTTTACAGATCTTCCGATTGTTAGGAGACAAAGTACTTATAATAAAAAATGTGAGACTATTAGTTTTTTTAACCAATGAAATATAAGCTCTAAAGAAATATCGGTATAGTACAATTATATTATTTCACTTAGAATGCATTCTTTTTAATCTTCAAAAATGCATTATATTGCAGATTAAATTATCCATCCTCTCACTTTGCTACACTAGATGGTTTGTAATATCACAAAAAAATTTCAGCTTAGTAGTTTCTGAGAAAAGTATACCCCAAGTTGTAACATTTCACTTTGCAATAAGATGCAAAAACCTAAATGTGTTTTTTGGCTAACTCACCAAAATACAAAATATTCTTGCACCATAATCTGCTTGTTCCAATGTTTATTGATCCTCATTCTTCCTCTTCAAGCTCCTTCTCTTGATTCTAGTCCTCTATGGTCAATTCTTGAGCAAATTTTTGTGCAGTTATAAAGTTATAGTAAAGTAAATATCGATGGTGATACTAAAGGGCACGTGACCCAGCAGACGCCACATTTAAATACCTTTATAAGTGAGTGAGTAATGGTGTTTAAGGGCCCGTCGACAACTAGATCATTAGGACCCGTACAAAGCTAGGGATCTGTTTTTGAGCCATTCATATACAATACTGTCCTTCAGCGGGAGATTAAAGTAGAAGCCTCGTAAATATTCTGTTCTCTGGACACCAAAAGGTATATTCTAGCATTCTGTAATATACATTTCTAAATATAAGTAAACTAAATAGCTTTTCCTGTTTTTGTCAGCTGGTTGAAACTTTTTCACCTCCCTCCAACGGCTCAAAATAATAACAAAGAAATCCTTAAACGTTCAGTTCTTCACGTTATTCACAAATGTTTGAAGAGGAATGGCTAAAAGTTTGTTAAGATGATGAAGTTCTCATTACCAACTTAAGCTGTTGAATGAATCTATGCTTCATAAACGGTTGCGTGTCTGTCTGTCTCTCGGAATGCCCAAAGAGCTGGATAACTCGGTTAAAATATCGGCAATATGATTTTCATACATTCGCATCTAGCACCGAATGTCGACAAGTGGGGAAATCAGATTTCAGTCATGGTGACAAGGCATCCCTTCTGTGTTCCGCAACTCAATCAGCGGCACATTGATCGTTAAATACTTCATGACGAGCAACTCTTTTGACATTCTACTCACAATTTGGGCACCATGGAAACGTGGGTAACAGCAAGCTTACATAAAAATGGCAACAGTCATCCGCGAACATAAATTTATTTATTCCTGAGTAGAAATAATATAAATCGTTTGTAACCACAGATTTCTCTACCTGAAATGGTTCTAATATCATTATATAATAGTGGCACAAAAGTATACACGATCAAATATATTACACCAAATTAACAGTTGTTATACAACGGCTGTCACAGAAGTGTCCGACCTGGCGTATAGATAGCGCTTGTTGTTTCAAACAAATGACTGTGATGGAAAGTAGTAACCTTATAAACACTAAGTTTGAAGTTTGACGATGCTACGTCGTTTAGTATTTGTTTGGCAGCTATTAATAATGAATGCTCTCAGCCAATATGTAGACACGGATAAAACTGTCCATCGTTACATGATACAATACTTTCATTTGAGAGGTCTTAATCCGATTTATATTAAAGCTGAGCTAGATCCGATTTTGGAGGAGTCTGCTCCTTCGTTTACAACAGTAAAATATGAAGTGGCAGAGCTTAAGCAAGGCCATACGAGCTGCCAAGAGGAATATCGCAGTGGTCGGCCAAATGAAGTGACCACGCCAGAAATTGTAAAGAAAATCCACAAAATGGTATTGGACGACCTCGGCTGAAAGGGCGCGACCTAACAGACATTTCAAAAAATGCTGAACTCGCATAGTGACTGAAAAGTTGGACATGAGAAAGCTGTGCGCAAGATGTGTGCCGTGTGTGCCCATAATGGAAAACAACTGTCGTGAGGATGCTTCAGTCGAATGTTAGGAGATGTTTTTGTATCGATTCATAACCACGGATGAAACATGGGTCCACAGTCTTAACAGTGCATTGAAAGGGGAGAATTGGCTCCAAAGAAGGCGAAGATGTTCCATCTGCAGGCAAGGACATGACTTTTTTTAAATTTATGATCGTGGGATAATTCACATTATCTCCGAAAAGGAAAAGCAGTCAATGGCGAGTATTATTGCAGCTTTTGAGTGATGAAATCTAGCAAAACGGCCGCATTAAGCGAAAAAGAAATTTTTGTTTCGTCGAGACAATGCACAAGTTCACACATCCATTATCACCATGGCCAAAATTAATCAATCGAATTCTTTTCCCATGCTCCCTTTTCGCCACATTTAGCCCCATCTGATTACTCCCTGTTTCCAAGCTTGAAGAAATGTTTTCGTGGTAATACTTGCCAACAATGAAGACGTGGAGTCTGCAGTTGATGGCTAGTTTTCAGAGCTCGAAGGTTCTCACTATAAACAGGGTGTCTAAGCTATTGAGCATCGTTAGGGAAAAGTGTATCGAACTGAAAAGAGAATATGTAGAGAAAGAATGATTTTCTCAATCTTTTAGTGCTTTCTTTGTTAGGTCCAGTATGTTCGTTATTTTCTATTTGTACAGAGGTGCCAACAATTTTAATTAAAGTAACCTATTGTTCAAATATGTACATGACTAACACAATACTTACCTTTAATTTTCTGAGAATAGCCGCTTCATTTGAAATGGGTATTGAATAACTTTGCATAACTGAAGCGCTATAAGAGAAACGCCATATCCTATTCCATGAAAAATTGCACATCCTTTTAAATACATAATTTTATTTCAAATGGTTTTATGACATCCAGCATTTTCAACTTATACCTTTTTATTTGTTTGAATCTAAAGTATCCTCATCATGCAGTTGTTTCTCTTGATGCCATAGAAGACTGCAATGCCAGCATATGAAAATTTAACTGCTACTTCAGTCTCCAATATTCCTTCTTGTTCTCTCTAAGAATTGTGTCATGAAATGATTTATGGAAATGTTTATCTCCAGGTACCTGATTCCTTATACGGGAACGTGTTTTCCAAATGCTATATTTATTACGATATTCAAATTACACTGCAATTATAAAATTTACTCAAATTACTTATATAGAGGAGATGGTCCAAATACAGGCTACCATTTTTATTTGGGCATATATTTTGATAAGTCTCTTCTTACCACTGTTATTTTGACAGAAAAAGGAGTATACTCATTTAAAAGCACACTGAAGTCATCTGGTAAAATTAGCAGCAATGCATGTGAAGTATTCGCTATTTTGCATAATATGTGCACAGAATGGAATTTTAAAGACAGGGTCCAAATATATCTATATTATTTGTCTTATGAACTGAAAAACATAAATCTACACAATGTAGTAGCATTTAGCCTTATTGCAATTTTAAGAAGTTAAAACACAAGTTTCTTTTAGAGTTTTCGAAGTATATTATTTGCACACATATTCACTTTTTTCTGCATCTGAACATCCAATATATGCCCACTGAAAACAAACAAGACCTGAATCCACAGTTCTTCTCTAGTATCTTCTGAAAAGCACTCATGGCAAAATAAACAGCAAGAATCTTCATTATCTGGGTTTACTTTTCCTATAGGAGTGTCAAGGTCACTATCTCCAGAGTTACTTTCAATTTCATCAGATTCTGAGTCACAGTTTTCCATTTTGTTCTTGGGCGTTTTCACTCTGTTTAAAATTTAATTTCTTCTTTGCATCCTTTCCTTTTGTGGTCTGCTTCTTCCTTTCCAAGGACTCAGTGAGCTCATTCTTATAGGGTGATGCTGTAATGATATTTTATTGTTGCAACTTCCGCTGCCGACCTTCTTTCTTTTTAGTGATGGGGGTTGAAGATTCTTTATGAGTTGACACGCAGGATTTTTATTTTGTAACAGTCGTTGATACGGGAAACCCAGATGAAGTTTTAGGACCAGGAAATGAATTTGAAGGACCAGCATATGAAACTGAAGCCCCAAGAGATGAAGTTAAAGGACCAATAAATGAAGTCGAAGGATCAGCAAATGAAGCTGCAGGACTGGCAGACGAAGCTGAAGAAGGAACAGATGGAATCGAAGAACCAGCAGATGAAGTTGAAGGACCAGTAGATGAAGTTGAAAGAACTTTTTGAAGATGACACAGAAACAGCACATGAACCTGCAGAAGCCAGCAACAAAGGCTCAGTACTCATCACTGTGCTGCTCTTCTTTGGAGCATATGCTTGGGCTGCTACGTAGTCTTCGGTGAAGATGTTTTCGTTGAGAGGATAAATTCCTGTAGCAGGAAAGCCTGATGGCAATTTCGCTACTTTGCACTTCACTGTATGCCTTTTTCAAGAGCTCTGTAACCTCATACACAGTGATAGGATGCCGAGTTGATTTGGTATACATCCTAATTTCTTCACTGTAATAACGCATAAATGGCCCCATGAATGGTTGAAGCTTGTGTGTAGAGTTGGGTGGAAGTGACAAAATAGGTAGGTACATGATTTTCTCTAGCCCTGCCTCTGACGTCTGTATTACGGGTATGACTATAGTGACCTTCTAGAATGAGCAATATGGCAGAAGCCTCAGATGGTTTATGGTGTGCAATGAAGTGAGTAAACCAATGAGAAAATAGATGCATGAGCAACTCTTATAGCTCCTGATGGCCAATCTTACACCTTCCATTGCTTTCTATTTCCAATTGGAGTGCATTTTGGCTTATTATGCGGCATCTGAAACAGTACTTCCGTACATATTCAGATACTTAGTTTTAAATGTCGTGGTCTAAACATAGGCTATAGCCCGTATTTGCACCGCACACAGTAGCCTATAGTCGACACAAAGCCATAAAAGATTAAACTTATTCATTTGCATTTAGTAAGGGATGGAAACAATGCAAATATTTCACTCGAAAGCCAAATGAACGTAGAACACAGCAAAATTAACTTGAATAAGGTAGAAATATACTTAGTTATCTTAAAAAAAAAAAAAAAAAAAAAAAAAAAAAAACTTGCATACCTTTCAAAATTTTTCAACTGATAATTCAGAAAAACACAAGTTCACACCTGCATCAACATCGCTAATGGCGCGAAACCACGTATCTTGCATTACTGCAGGAAGATGATATAGTACAAGCAATTTCCAACAGTCCGCAGCACCCTACACTCGAAGTACACGTGTAGCCCGTTTTTAGACCCTAGCCTATTATTAGACTATCTCATCTACTGTAGGATAACAAAATGAAACAAATTATGAACAAAGAAATTGTCTGTTACAATTGTGGCGCTCCTCTCGAATGCCGTTTCTAGTCACCAGCCATCTGCAGACTTCACCTCCCTGTTTTGGTTTTCTCCCGCCTCTCCAATTTCCTGTAAACGGGGTTTCTTCATTTCACTCCTCTAATCCTCTTTTTGGATCCTCTCTTGGATGTACTCTCTTACCATTTTCTTCTAATTTTCGCATTTCCTTTCGGGAACTCTTGGGTTACATTCTGTTCTAAAGGGTTCATAAGTTATTATGTTTGTGTCTGGAATTCTTCTATCTCGTGCTATATATTCTTCCAGTGCTTTAACAGCTACTAGGTGGACAATATTCTCCAGTTGTGCATGATCTCCTTGCGTTCTTAAAACTTCCCATGTACATACACTTTTTTCTGAAGTTTCGTTGTTCCTTTCTCAACTAGTGGTTTATACTTACCGCACTCAAAGATAACATGTTCAAGTGTATCTAAGTTGCATTTGACATTGGCCAGAGTTCTTTTTTCCCTATTTTATAGGTACACATTATATGGGACATCACTTGTAACGTAGTGAAAACCCCCTTTCCTTGCAACTATGTTTAATCTTTCTTTTACTTTTGGAAATAAGTAATGTGCGCTTCTTCCTACGCCTTAGTTGCCCCATCTTCTTGTCATTCCCGTACTAAGTAGTCACTAACTTCTCGCTTGGTATGAACACCTTTTCCCAATGATTTTAAAAAGGTTCCCATATTCTTGCTTATTAATCCAGTAAATTACTCCCGAGACTCGAGGAATTAGGGTAGACTTAGACATAACCGCAAAATGTGTTTCAGCGAAACTAGAAATTAGTTTGCGGATTTCAATATTGTAAAGTTTTTAAGATAAGTTTAACAAATTTGACTGCATTTGAAAAAAATTCCGGGTCGTTTTGGAGCAATATTCATTACAATGCCAAGGAGAGGACGAGCTGAGATGTTTATTTCAATATGGAGTTTGTGGGAACCTAACGTCCGATAGCTGCATCTATTACATTTAATCGCTCTTCCGTACAGAAAAATATTGCATTTTGAGCCATTCCATTCAGTAAATTGTCTTTGCAGGCTTAGAAATAAAGCACGATGCATTTAATATTATGCACCTCAAAGAATTGGAGTAGGAAGGTTGATCAGGATTTATAATCATCAAATCAATTTTAGGTGGTACGAAATTCACGGGGTCATCTAGTATAGTATACTTTCTCCCTTTCTATACTGTCATTTGCTTTCTGGAAATGAACAAATATTTGGCGTGTAATATTAACGTCATTTATGAACTCTACCAAAACTCCCAAACGTTGTTTTCGTATAGCGCAACTCTAGACAGGACCGATAGACATAACGTGAAATACATCGAGCCACTGAACAACACGCTCCCTATAGGGAACTGCTTGGGGTAAGTTGGACTCCACGGGGCAGCTATTCAAGTTACTCCTGGGAGTTTGAACTCAGTCGCTCGCTACCTGGCGAGAGAGAAGGTCGTTCACGTCTGCAGTGAAGCATTTATACAGCAGTATAAGTATTGCTGCGTGACACCTATTTCATTGTTTTCTTTGTGTTTCTAGTGAGGGAGTGATAGTAGTGACGTTATAAATTAACATCTCACACTATAAACGACAACAATAAATAATGGAAAATCGACCAACGACCTTAGTTGTTAGTTTTGTTGAACGTGATATTATTCGACCGACTGCATATGAAATTCATGAGTGGATATTCAACACGCTGAAATTGGAGGAAAGTGACGTCACAGGATTACAGGTAAATGGAATTTCTAGACAAATTTTTATCCAATGCACCATACCAGAGCTCGTTACAAGAGTGTTGACTCAGACAAATGGGGAAGCAAATTTTGTGCTGTCAAATGGGCAACGCACTAAAGTGATTATTGATGTAGCTGGTTTTGGAAGACGTGTGGTGAAAGTATACAATCTCCCTTTAAATTTTGTCAGTAGGAAGTTGATGGTAGCCTTGGAGCCTTACGGAGCAGTGTTACAGGTGAAAGAAGATGTTTGGAATGAAACTTTTCGTTATAAGGTTACAAATGGGGTCCGTACTGTTAATATATTACTAAAAAAGCATATTCCTTCTTTTTTGAACATTGATGGTTATTCAGCATTAATAAGTTACCCTGACCAACCCATCACCTGTGCAATTTGTCATGAAGCTGGTCATTTACGCAATCAGTGCCCTCGCAGATTCGTTCCAAAAATACCGCCTACTACGTCGGAGCCTGCTACATGGGCCAAGCTGGTCACCGGAAATTTGACAAAACCACGAACATCAGTGAGTGCAGCAGAACCGCTAGTGGCAAATGAACTACAATTACTAACTCCTACCATAGTACAAGAGGGAAGTGAACAGAAAAGTGTAGCTACGATTCTTCCACCCATGCCACAGCAGGAAGAAGACAAGAGTAGTCCGGAAATGCCGGAGGTAACCCGGGAACACTCTACGCAAATGTGTGCAAGAGTCTCTCCAACCGAAGAAGACAAGTGTAGTTCGGAAGTGTCTGATGCAACCTTGGAACACTCTGTACCAATGTCCGCGGTAATCCATCCAACTAGTGTGAAGTCACCTCTGAATACTATGGAGATAGTAGAGGAATGTGTGGTGGAGGAAGCGGAGAAAGAAAAAACATTAAACGTTCAAGTGGAAGCAATGGAAACAGTCACACCAGTAACGATAATGTCACAGTCTCTGACGTTTTCGGATGAGGAAGTGGAATATGAGGATTTGGTGAATGTACGTGGACTGGAGTCCAGGCGTATGGAGAATGATGAAAGGGTGAGTCAGCGTGATCCGCGTTTGGAAAAACGAAAAAAGACTGCCAAGATGCACAAAGCAGGGTCACCTACACGAAAGGCCATGAAGACGCATAAATCGATGGAACAGTGATTGGAGGATGGAATATTTCATGAATAAACACTACATTCGGCGTTTCTCCTTATGGTGTTAATTCTTCAGAAATTTGAGACTATGAATGTAAATTGCTTACGCAGTAAGACTAAACAAGCCTTGGTACGGGATTTTACTTTTGAACACGACCTTGATTTCTTGTTTCTGCAGGAGAACAATGAACCACATTTAAACTTTTTTGGCCCAAGGTATAATTTTGTTTCCAATATTGGTGAAGAACAACGAGGTACAGCCATAGTTTATCGTTCATCTCTAGGGGTACAACTGACGGAAAAGCATGCCAGTGGCAGAATTACTTCCTTATTGACGGAGGATAATATTCTACTAGTCAACGTATATTTACCACCAGGTTCAAATCGACGAAAGGAACGGGAAGACTTTCTTGCTACAGAGTTACCGTTCTTTCTGCGACACCGATATGATAAATTGGTTTTCGGAGGAGATTTTAATTGTGTCCTTAATGCTAAAGACCAAACTGGGCAATATCTACCGTCCCCAATGTTAGACCGGATTTGCAAATCCTTGGAGCTGCAGGATGCCTGGGAACTTCTATATGATACCTATGTTGAAAATACCTTTCACCGAAATACTACAGCCTCCAGAATAGACAGAATTTATGTTAGTATAACTATGAAGCAGAAGATCAGAAGTGTGAAGGTGCGACCAGTACCCTTTAGTGATCACCATGCTCTAATAATGTCGCTGGAATGCACTACCCGGACACCGATAATGGGCAGAAGTTATTGGAAACTCAACAGCGCGCTCCTTCAGGATAAGGAGATCCGAGAACAGTTTCAGCGATTGTGGATTAGATGGAGGCGTACGGCGCAAAGTAGATCTCCCAGTATGCTGCAACAATGGTTATATACGTACAATACTGCAATTCGTAACTTTTATAAAGGAGAAGGTATTAAGCGGGCGAAATTGCGAGGTCAACGGTTGAATTATTACTACGAATTACTCAATGAATTATATCAGCAACAGTGTGATGGCCGAAATGTGACGAACCATATTGCAGCAGCCAGGAAAAGATTGTGTTGCTTGCATGAGGAACTCTCTCGTGGAGCACAAATACGGGCGGGAGACCGCTCAGTACAGGATGAAGAGAGAATTTCACTGTATCACTTAGCGTCTGAGAAACACGCAGGAACAAGGAAATATCTTTCCAAGTTACGTTCATCGGAAGGGAATTTACTGCTGACCTCACGGGAGATATTAATGGAGGTTCAGGAGGCCTTTACACAAAGGTTTGCAGCAAAAGAGGTTAATATAGTAGCGCAGCAATATGTCTATAAGCTAATTGAACCACTAGTGACCTCGGAGATGAATGATGCCTTGAATGAAGACATAACGGAAGAAGAATTGCGTACAGCATTAATGTCGGCTAGTATGGGCTCGGCACCGGGACCCGATGGGATTGGGTATCAGTTCTACCGCGAGAATTGGAGTATAGTGAAGGATACCTTGCTTGGTGTCATGATAGAATTACAACGAGGTTCGGGAGTCTTGTCCGGGTTTAATGAGGGCATCATTGTGCTCATTGCCAAGCATCCAACAGCCTTGGAAGTAAACGACTATCGCCCAATCACGCTTTTAAATGCCGACTACAAATTATATACAAAGATAATAGCAAACAGGATGAAGAGATATATGCCTGACATCATCGGCACAGGACAAACTTGTGGTATCCCAGAGAGGAAGATTACACATATACTAATGACGTTAAGAGATACCATTATTGAATGTGAGAGCAAGCCTGATGAACCAGCAGCAATCTTGGCGTTGGATTTTGCCACAGCCTTTGACAGAATAAATCATGGATATCTATGGGATGTACTACAACGCTTTGGGTTCTCAGTCTCATTTTTGAATCTACTACAACGATTATATACAAATGCACACTCCAGAATACAAGTAAACGGATTCTTCACGCAGCCAGTACTTATAGAACAATCAATTAGCCAGGGATGCCCACTGTCGATGATCCTGTATACTTTGTGTGTAGAACCCTTGATACGAGGATTGGTTTCAGTGCTCTCCAGGAGAAGAAACCCAATGCACTTTGAGAGACTTTTTGCATATGCGGATGATATTACCTTAGTGCTCACGGATGCTGGGGATTTCACAGCAATTGAACCAATATTATTGCAATACCAGAGTGCATCAGGGGCTTTAATCAATTACAGTAAATCTCATCTCCTAGCCCTGAATAACTGGATGATGAAGGAAGCTCGGTTTACACATAAGTCAGTCATTAAAGTCCTAGGTCTGTTTCTTACATCTAGGCTGGAGGAACTTATCATATTAAATTGACAAAGAATTGTTAACCACTGTTTAAATATCTTGAACTCGCAGTTAACAAGGAATTTGAACTTTGTTCAGAAAATCTGGCATGTGAATACCTTTGTGCTGGCAAAGCTGTGGTACGTAGCTCAGGTACTTCCGATGCCTCATCAGTTCTCACAGCGATTAGAAAGGGCGATAGGATACTACATTTGGAAAAACCAGTATTACAAGGTGGCCCGACCCCAGTTGCGCAGAGAAATACATAGTGGGGGATGGAATTTGGTGGATGTGAACGTGAAATGTCGTGCGCTGTTATTGCGTGCTGTTCTGGTAGCCATCAATGGCAAAAGTAGACAGCAAGATGTAAATTTTAGTAAAAAATTGATTGGCGCGGATATTGCAGCGCCCGCTGCTTTTCGGATAATGCGAAAAGATTATGAGAGTATTATACCTTTGATTGAAAGAACAACAACGACGTTGACCTCCAAAGACATATACAAAGAATTACTGCAAGAATTTTTGACAGTACCAGCGATTGTACTCAAATACCCAAATGCTCCATGGAAGAACATCTGGAAGCTCTTCAGTTATAATTTTATACCGTTGGACTGGAAGGTCTCCCTATATCAGTATGTTAATGAAATTATCCCCACGGAATCAAAAAAACATAAACATAACATAGTCTCAGCACCATGGTGTAAACATTGTAGACAGGTCGATACGCAACGCCATAGAATTACCTCCTGTGTGATGGTACGTGACATCTGGACATGGACCAAGAAACAGACGGGGCGCTTGATTGGGGACACTTCAGAAAACGCTGTAACGTCGGTCTTGTTATCTTGGAAATTCCAGAAAGGAATAACTGAGTACACCCAGATATGGTTGACCTTTGGATTATACCATTACTGTCTCAGTTTTGAACAACCGGCGTTAATAGACTTTAAATCCTGGCTAAAGGCAGAAAGAGATCGGATGAGAAAATACCCTCACATATGGAAGCTCTTAAATGAGCACTTAGAAGTTATTTAAAAAAAAAAAAATAAATAAAATAAAAAAAAAAAAAAAAAAAAAAAAACTTCGGTAAACTCCGACATTGCAATCCTGGTCAACAATCTTCTACATTTTAGAAAATTGAGCTACAAAGCTAAGGTTAGGTTTGATATAAAAAAAAAAAAAATAAAAAAAAATAAAAAAAAATAAAGCAAAAAAAAAAAAAAACAAAAAAAAAACACGTCATGGTGGGTGACAGTCTGATCCGATAACAAGCCCGGATAGCCACGGACCATCGCTAGATTAGGCCCGCCTTCCCAGGGGTGTTTGACATTCTTGCCGCAAAGCTTGACGCGCGTGGAGTCCATCTTAAAGTACCATCCTGTGACGAGCTAACAGGGCGAAGATGTTTCTTCCACCCCTTGCTTTGCACACACGTTCAAGGCACCCTGGGACTGTAGTACGAATTTTGTATATTTTTATAAGTATGAAACCAATACTTTTCACACTCAAGGGTGTTCATATTAGAAACTAGCACGCAATCTGTTTTATAGTCTTGAGGGGATTAATTATTCAATTTATTCACAATGACAAAATACCTTAAAATTAAAAATATTGCATCCACGTCAAAAACGAAAATATCATAACAGTTGTATTATTTATAAACAATAATTGGCTAGCAAACACCATCAATCTCTAGAAGGAAGAAAAAATAATTAGTTTTAAAGTAATTAATCCTTTTTAATTTGATGGACATTGACAGTAGTGTTGTAAACTGTTTTTGTGTATTTAATTTTTTAAACCTAAACAAATCTTAAGATTTTGAAACCAAAGACTGAAGTTAAAGTCACATAAATGAAACACATGCTGGAAAAACCTAGGTGTATAGCTCAAAATTTAATGCGCATGGAGCAGATAGTGTGTTAAAAATGTAAAGTTGCGTAAAGTCATTTATCTGCACACATGGATCAGGATCATAAGTCACCTGTTTATCATACCTTTCCTCTTTTGTCTAGGAGTCTCCTCACATCCATAGCTTAACCACTCCTTTCTACTGAATTTGTTGTTTTTAAAACTCTTTTTGGCTCACACTTTGTTCAAATACTGCACAAAAATGTAAGCTGAAAAGCGGCCTTTAAATGTGGCGCACATGGCATTTAAAGACTGCACTAGACCTTTAAAAATGGGGAAATCTAAATACCTTCACTGCTAACCAAATAGTGAACGTTTGTAGGACGTTTATATTTCATAAGTGTAGAACTACTCAATTTGATAATTGTTCGGTAATTTTGCAGTCGTTTGAGATAGAAGTAGTTGGTTGAAGTAAGATACCTATTGATTGAACGAAGAGCAGATTTGTCCCCGGTTTAATTGCAACAGCCACACTTATAAGCTTCTCTAGCCTTCTTATTGTGACAAAAGCGACAAAAGTCCAGTATAAATATATTTCTCACTTTATTTTCTTCTAAAACTTTTGCACAAATGCAGTTCTTTTCTCATCGATAACACAGTCTTCAAACCTTCAACTCACTACTGTTTTCTTCTCGTACCCCTAAAACTCAAATTTCTGTCTTTGTCCACTTCCTCTGTCTCTCAAACAGCTGACTCTGACAATAAAATCACTCGGCTCATTCAGATTGCTTCAGGTTCTTCCTCCACGTCGCGACGAGACACACACACACACACACATACACACACACACAGACACACACACACACACACTAAAAAACCGACCGATTCCTACGTCTCATGTCCCTAACTGGCCCCTCTCGTCCCTAGCCACCTTATATAGCGACCATGACGTTACATGGACCTTCCTCGAACTTATACAAATACGCGGCTGCCGGACACTTCTCGAATGATCTAGACAAACCTTTTCGCTGCTGCTCCTCTTATTGCTATCGATTGTTTACTCGTAAGAGGAGCCTGACCTTGAGCGTCATTGATGTACGTACCGCAGGCGGTGTGAAGCTCCGAGCTTCCTTTGATGTGCGCCGCCGTGGCCAGCCGGTGCCACATTATTGTAAGCAGAGAAAGGATTGCATTCCACCCGAAAATTCTATATGGAAACTTCGTGATAAACAGGTTTTTGAGATTCCCTCGTCCATAAATGGCTTTTAGAAAAAAAAATCCGAACGCGCGCGCATAACTCAACAACGAAAAGTTTGTTAAATGTGAAACTTGGTATTTGAGTTCAGCATCTTCCAAGGAAGTAACAAAAGATTTTCAAGAAAATACCCCCACTTCAAACTACCCCTTTACATGAAGAAGTTCGATTCTTTTTTATTATTTTATCAAAAAGACCCTAATGACTTTGGTTACAATAGTATAATAAACCCGCGGCGCCATAGCCCTTTCCGTGCCGCTGCGTCCCTCACCTCTGCCCATCACAGGCGTCATGAGTGGGATGCAGTACTGGAGGTGAGAGGTGGTCAGGTCTCCGGTCTCTCCTGGCCGTTTATGCGGTCTTCATAATCAGGTGCCGCTACTTCTCAATCAAGTAACTCCTCGATTGGTTCCTTAGCGACCTAACGAGACTGAGTACATCCTGGACCAGGTCTCCCAGCAGTACCGGGAATCGAACCCGTGTCTCCCACGTGGTAAGCTGCAGCGTTACCACCACGCTAAAGCTAACGACCCATGCAAATGCTACATGTTTAAGATATCTGCATGACAAATTAACGTATATCTTGAATTTTCTGGTTACAGCCTCTGAAGTTCTCTTCATTTTGAATTACTTTCACTAAATGATAAGCTACATAGCTCTAAGACACATACAAACCTATTGCACAAAGAAATTAGATTTCGTAAAAACACAATATCTTTTTATATCCTTTTTTTCCCTTGCGTTGACGGCCTCCGAGATTCCTTTGTTACTGTTTTGAATGTTGAATACATACCCTTATCAAGACATAAGTCCCTTTTCGTTTCTTCTAGTAGTCATACAAAAAACATGTAATTTCAAAGGCAACACATAGCGATCCGTATTTTAAAAATCTATGTGTTGGACTCACATGACTTTCTCTACTTTTTTACTCACCATTCATACAAACTCTTATTCATATATCTTCTTCGTGTTAGTTAAGATAAACGTTTGCAGAAATTATCTTATTGTTGATCTTCTTGTAGGTGGAAGGAGAATATGGGAATACGGTAGACTTTGAGCATAGTCAAATCTACTAAAGCTTTCAAATTCCGTCCTCTTTGCACAGTTTACATACCAAAAAACGAATGTTCCATGTGTTCTTCAAAACTCACACAAATAAAAAAATCTCAAATATATGGCATTTTAATCAAAATCGTTAGTCATCTTCAAGAAAGTCAAAATTCTGGAAAGATTTTCCTTGTAAAGGGTAGTTTAGGGTGGAGGAATTGTCTTCTTGGTTGCAATCCACCAACCATGTGCATAACAATTTCAAACAATTTTGCCTTCACTCGCAAAAAAAAAAAGATCACATTTCATTATTACCTCCTCTGAATTTTAATTATCACCTCCTCTGCTTTTCTTATATTGTGATCAGGTTAGAGAATCCAGCTGCACTGTGCTGCACACATGTAACAGCTGACGTAATTTGACGCAACAGAACCACTATTCAAATGTCAAATATGGCTGACTCACTTCTGTGAAGTAATTTAACGCTGAAATAGATAAAATAATCTAAAGAAGGAAGCCTCAGCACATGAAAACAATAGTGTGGTGTGGGGGGGGGGGGGGGCGGAGTCAAAAACCGCTAAACTTACGGCTGCACGAATAAACCTGGTGCCGAGATACTTTCCACTATGCTTTAGGGACCCAACCTTGATTCACACCCGTTGCTCCGGGATCCGGGCCATCCTTCCAACCGAGGTTTGGCACACAGTAATGAGCCGGTCTATAAGCTCCATATGGAGTCCCTCCGTTTGTACTCTACCTCTACAAAGGGAGAGAGACAGAGAGTACTTTAAAAGAACCAAGAATGTGGTACGCCTGGAGTCGACCAGGGATCAGAAAGTTTTCTGTAACGTTGAGAAAAGAACATGAAATCTACGAAAATGCAACAAAAATTAAATAAAATAAAAGAGAGAACAGAAGACGACCTTTGCTCTACGTCGAGCCCGACGTCACAGATAGATCAGTTCTTTTCTAAGGTGAAACGCGAAGCGTTTAAAAAAATTTCTCCTCCCCAAATTACCCTTCAAATGGAACATTTTACGAAAGTTTTGTTTGTATGAAAAATACTCTAATCTTTTTCATTAAAACATCTTACATTGATGATATTTACATGACAAATAAAACACACATCTTCAACTTTCTGGTAATATCTTGTAAAGACATATTCATTCCGAAGGAAACGTAATAAACATTAAGCACCAAACAAAAACGTACCATACCAAAAGTTGTAGATATCTTTAAACCACAGAATTTGTTTCTAAAAATCTTATTGTGACATCAACTGTTGCCGGCAACTATTGCCTTATTAATTGCTTCATTTGCTGAATAGTATAAGTCATTCTTTTTAAGTCCTGTGGGCTTGTTACTCGCGACGGTATGGAAAGAGCATGCAATTTAAGATCGGCCTATAACTTCCTGTTCTAATACATTTGAATATTGTTAATTTCTTCGTATTTATAACTAAATGTGTGATGTAGCTGTTTCCGGAAACAGCATTCCATTTACGTCGCTTAAAGCATGTAATCATATCGTGACGGATCTGTTAAGAGATTCTCGAAGAACGGTGCGTGGTGCAGAGTCAGTATTTGAGGTTTCATGCCCATACCACTTCATCACGAGTCCACAGAGGAAGCAGTGCAGGGCAACTGTACCTCCACCTCTGTGACAGCAGATGACCTTAGGATGCCATCCAGTTTTCTGCTTACATTATTTGTGAATAGATGGCACAGAATGCACTGTTACTACCTATTTTCCATTTATATTACAGTATTTAGACGTATGGTGGAACTTTGGGTCGTGATATTAAATATCTAAACCAGTATTTATCTTGGCGACTGAGCAAAAACACTAAAAACCCTCAGGTTTGCTGGCCCACGGGATTTGAACTCACGACCTCCTGAATGCGAGACTCACGCGTTACCGAGGAGCCATTTCACTCGGTTTACGATATAGGTTAGAGAAAGTCAGGATCATGTAACCAGACTTCTTACATTCTCTACTACGTAAGTAGAGGAAGTATTGTATTCCATCCAAAAATTCTATGTAGTGATTTCATAGGAATTATGTTTTGAGGCCCCCCTGAATCAAAAAACCATATTTAGAAAAAGTGGCGCGCGCGTGTGTGTGTGTGTGTGTGTGTGTCTGTCAGCCTTTGGGCAGCATAAGTCAAAAACAAAAAGTCTGTTAACAACCAAACTTGGTAATTCGGTATGTCTTTCGAGAATCCTCCACCCTAAACTACCCCTTACAGGGAAAATTTTTATTTTCTCGGAAATGTCTTTAAGGATTTTGATTAAATGTCATATATTTAACATATTTTTTTGACAAATAAGTGTATATTTTTAATTTTCTGCCCATAGCCTATGTAGTCGTGTTTACCCTGGAAGACTTTTGCATAACTGGTAAATCGTAAGAGATAGACCAAATACAAAAAAGCATAGATCTTGCTAAAACACACAATTTATGTCCAAATAATGTTTTCTAGAGTGAACCATTTCGGACATATTCCTTGTTATTTGTGAGAGTTATGAAAAACATAAAACTTTCGTCAAATGGAACATCGTTATCCATTTTTTTATATGATAGCCGTGCAAAGAGAAGGGAATCTCAAAGCTTTAAAAGGTTTGGCTGTCGCTCAAAACCTACTGTATTGTGACGTTCCCCTTGCACCTACAAGGAAATAAGCAATAAGATAGTTACTGCAAATGTTTATCTTAACTAACACGAAGAAAATATAGGAATAAGCGTTTCTAAGGATGGTTAGTGCAAGAGTAAAGAAAGTCATGCGAGTGCAATACATGAGATTTTTAATGTTTTCTTTTCCTTAGACATGTTCAGAAGTGGAGTAAAACAGAATTAAGTGGTGTTTGTGCCATTTTATTTTGACCTTATTGTACTCTAAAGGTTTAAATCACTTTAACTTTTGCAGCTTCAGCTCGATGACACACGTTCTAAACTCAGAATCTTATTGCATTAAAAGGAATTGTGTTTATTTAGTTCTTAAATGAATATGAAATGGCAAATAACGAAATAAGCTGTGAGCTGAGGTCTCTTAAAAAAATAAGTACCTCGGCGCCGCCTTTTTTTTTTGAGAAATCTTGTGTTTTAGGATAAGATACTTATTTAGATAAACCTGTAAAGCAAAACGTTAACTAATTAAAACTTTTTTTTTTTTTTTTTTTTTTTTTTTTTTTTTTTTTTGCAATTGTTAAGAGTCATTTCCGAGATAAAAGAGATATAGGGGCACATATAAATTTTCATAAGCACCACCAGTTTAGCCGTGAAACGTCTACTGTTGAACGCAGTCCTCCCCGATATGTATTCACCTAGTTTGAGGTTTTCGTAGAGCATTTATTCCACTATGGAGTTCAGTTCTTTGGTGCTGCGGTCGACTCTATCTTCCAGGGCGTTAACACGTTTGTCAAGGTCTTCATCTTTCCATGGAGTTCTTCCATGGCTTCCTTAATCCCGGCCAGTCACTCGTTAGTATTCCCCGATAGCTCATCTTCATATTGGACATTACCGTTTCCGGAGTTTACATTTTTCAATTCGGCTTCCATTTCTATTTCTATTTCTTCTTCCCCCCCCCCCCCCCATTTTTCTTTCCACATTTTCCATTCTGTAGTTTACATTTTTCAATTCGGCTTTCATATTTGTTTCCATCTGCCACATTCTGGAATTCATTTCATTTCCCATTATGTCCATCTTGGCTAACATTTGTTTCATCAACTGTTCCATATCTTGGATTTCGTCGCCCTCCTGACACGAGTTGCGACAACTTGACTTTTTAACTACTTCTTTATTTTTTATTAAAACACCCGAGCGACACTAAGCAGAAGCACTGTTTAACAATAACAAATACTACAGGAAGAAAGGCTAGCTGACAAAGCCGTATGATTGCAATACGCATTTCTGTTTCAGTCATATAGAAAATTGTATGAATTGTTCGTCGAAGCGGGAGGAGTGAAAGAGATGTGATTTTGTTTAGTAAAAGAAGAATGCGTAGAAAAACCATATGAATATTGTACGTTGCACTTATGCTTCAAATGTATGGAAAAATGTATGGATTGTTTCTAGGAAAGGGAGTAGTGTGTTACGTAAAAGAAAAGGGAGTAGAGACAACCATGTGAATGTAGTACTTGCATGGTAAAAGGGATTCCACAAAAACTTTTGCCATGAAAAAACACATAGTTATGCCAATTATCACGACGATCGGTCAACCGGTCTTGGAGCTTACTTGTTATATAAAACAAAAGTGAGAAAAGAAAGTCATACTACTCATAATGTAATACTTTGTATTCCTGTTTCAAGCATATATCAAATTGCATGATTGTATGTTGAAGGGCGAGTAGAGAAAGAAGACTGATTGTGTCTCGTAAAGGAAGAATTAGTATACTAAATCGTGTGAATGTAATACGTTGCATTTATATTTAAATCATAGAAAATTGTATGAATTGTATGTTGAAGGATAAACGGAGGATATGTGAATGTGCTACGTAAAAGAAAGGCGAGTAGAAAACCATTTGAAAGTAATATGTTGTGTAGTAAAATGGTTACTATAAAAACTTTTTCCATGAAAAACACATATACGAGCCGAATTTCGCGGTGATCGGTTCACCGGTTTTCGAGATTAACAGTTACATACATACAAACGTCCAATTTGTATACATATATAATATATATGTTTGTAGAAGAGTGAGTAGAGAAAGAGATGTGAATGTGTTACCTAAAAGTGTGTAGAGAGAACACTGTGAATGTAATATGTAGCATTTCTATTTCATACATACAGAAAATTGTATGACTTATTTCTAGAAGAGTGAGTAGAGAAACAAATATGAATGTGTTACCCAAAAGTAAGTCGAGAAAACAGTGTGAATGTAATACACAAAATTATATGTCTTATTTCTAGAAGAGTGGGTACAGAGAGATGTGAATGTGTTACCTAAAAGTCAGTAGAGAAAACAGCATGAATGTAATATATAGCATTTCCCTTGCAAACGTACAGAAAATTGTAGGACTTAACTGTAGAAGAGTGATTAGAGAAAGAGATATGAATGTGTTACCTAAGAGTGAGAGGGGAAAACAGAGTGAATGTAATAGCATTTCTATTTCAAACATACAGTAAATGATTATAGAAACGGGGAGAGAATTTTTTTTTTTTTTTTTGTGTGTGTGTGTGTGTGGCAAAATTAGCTTTTTATGGCATATTGTTTATAGAAGAGTCAATAAAGAGATGTAAATATATTACCTGAATTTGAGTAGAGAAAACTGTGAATGTAATATGTGGAATTTATATTTCAGGCATATGGAAAATTGTATAAATTAATTATTTATAGAAGAGGGAAATAAAACATTTTTTATAAAATCCTATTTTTACAGAAAAGACACCCATGTATTTAAATCTATGGAACCGTTTCCGACGTATACGAAATTATTAAAATTGCTCTGTATAATAGGGAATAAAAAATGTTTTGAGTAAAATCGCGTTTTTTTTGTTTTTTTTTTTTTGTTTTTTTTTTTTCTTTTTTTTTTCCAGGAACGACACCTGCATATATAGGTAAAGTTAAAAAGCACAATTATATATGTATACAAAATTTGAACCAAATCTTTAGAGCCGTTTCTGAGATACGGGAAAGAATTGTTCTGTAGAAGAGGGAATAAAAAATGTTACTTTTTGCGTAAAGTCGCGTTTTTTCAGGGAATACACCTATGTAGATAAACTCATAAACCAAAACCTTATCTGAATACAAAATTTGATCCAAATCGTTAGAGCCATTCCCAAGATGTTCGGAGCACACAGACACACACACAAACACACACACACACACACACATATATATACACAAGAATTGCTCGTTTAAATATATTAGATAATAGTAATAATAATAATAATAATAATAATAATAATAATAATAATAATAATAATAATAATAATAATAATAATAATAATAAGAATAATAATAATAATAATAATAATAATAATAATAATAATAATAATAATAATAATAATAATAATAATAATAATAATAATAATAATAATAATAATAATAATAATAATAATAATAATAATAATAATAATAATAATAATAATAATAATAATAATAATAATAATAATAATAATAATAATAATAATAATAATAATAATAATAATAATAATAATAATAATAATAATAATAATAATAATAATAATAATAATAATAATAATAATAATAATAATAATAATAATAATAATAATAATAATAATAATAATAATAATAATAATAATAATAATAATAATAATAATAATAATAATAATAATAATAATAATAATAATAATAAATAGGTGTGATATGGGCAGATAATTTGTTTCCATTAAGTGTTCTACCTGCCTGGAGCAATGCAATGCTTACTAATTCACGTTTTAAACATAAGCCCCCAACAATAGTTAACATAGTAGGGAGGCAAATCTAGATCATAAGGTTCCATTTAAATCCTTACACTAGCTGGTGCGCAAACATTGTGTAAACAGTGCTGCAATGACTTTGTATCTTAATTTGAATGAATTTAGCCATAATTTAACGTTAAAATGCCAAAGCTTAATTTCTAAGCAAAAAGTGTCAACGCCATATCGCGAGTTCCGACCTTGACTGAGCGGCGGATGGAGATGTGAGGGGAGGAATCCTCTAGCGTTACTAAAACTGAAGAGAAAGGGAAGGGAAGTCGTTAAATTCATGTGCCTGGTATGGGCATGAATGGAATGTCAAGTCTACAGATTTAAGGTTTATGCCTGGTGGGGGTATGTGGGCCTCGGCTTACAGGCTTGATCAACTGGCTTGGTGCAGCGACAGTACAAATTTGGAAGTATATAACTACATTATGTATACTGTTCCACCAATCCCTGAAATGGAATTATTCAACGTCTGCTACTAATGAGGCTTGCAGATTTCATCAGCTTGTGTCGCCCGCCTACAGATGAGATTTGCTTGTTATGCGAGGGAAAAGAGTTTCATATTTTAGCTTGTGGTGAGAGAACAGAAATGTGCTCCTCAGTTCATTCCGAATCTGCTAATCATATTATTCTCTCCTCAATTAGGAACACATATACACATTTATATGTACAAAAGAGAGTGCACATTCCGTCTGTCTTATCTAAAGTACTAAACTATTTCTTTCCCACGTTAGTGCAATCCTTCTGATGAAGTTCTAACCATGAGACCTTCCCTTCTACACCAAACTACTACATAAGTATGAAAATTATTTCAATAAAGTGAGGCAGCTTCTTTTATAAGCCCTATAATAAAATACAAAACAGAGGCATTGAGAACTCTTTGTTCACATATTTTATAAATAGCGATCAGTAAGTTGCGGATTACATTTTTTTAAATTAATTTATTGGTGTGTTATATGTTATATGACCATAAAGGTATACTACAACGTATCTTTGTTTCTTAGTTATTTTCACATTTGAAGCCATATAATCGTGACAATGCGTGAACACGGAGGGCTGCAGCGAGTGGCAGGTTCCTGGCCTAATGGGAGCGTGGTGAAGTGGAAACTAAGTCGCTACCCTTCCTTACATTCTTATTCACAATGTCTGATATAATATTTTGATACAGTGTTAATTCAGAAACGCATGGCCCTTCAGTAAGTGTGCACAAGTTTAGTGTGCATTAGTGTTTTTATTGGTGTCCTAGTGAACAGCAATAATGTCTCAATGTCGCAATATACCGGATATGCTCTGTATGTGGAGGTTTTACGTTAAAATCCCAAAGAAAATTTCTATCCTCTCTTGTGAAGAAAGCTTAATGTAAGGTTGGTGATGACGGACGATAAAGTGAATTGTTGTTGTAATGCTTGTTCAAGGAGACTGATTGTGTGGTTAAAAGGTACTGAAACACCAGTGCCTTTTGATGTTCCAGTGGTATGGTGGGTACCTTGTGATCATGTAACTGATTCTTATTTATGCTTAACGAATGCTACAGGTTTCTGATCTGCTGGACACAAATGCGAGAGACAACCCTCGTGCTATATAAGAGAAAGAGGACAAAGAAATAAATTTTGAAAAGTATGGTTTTATCTATAAATAATTTACTTTAGGTATTTTATTGTGATTTTGATGAACATCCTCCGTGCTAAATTTGATTGCTCTGACTCTGCCCATTTTCGAAAAATCCTGAGATTTTAACCCCTTCTATCCTACTTAAGGGATGAATTCAGAAAAAAATCCGTCGTTTGTGTTGTGTACTTTGTTGAGGAAATTCAATTCCATAGTTGGAAACTTCTAGACTTAGTAGTTTGGGCTGTGCGTTGGTACCGTTATATAGTAAAATTTCCTTGCATCTCAAAATGCAAAAATACACAATCTTCTTTGCTCCTTCATACAAACCCATTTAGAACATTTTTATCAAATAAATTAGCAAAGTGAAAATAGTTCCCAATTCTCTCATGAATATCTCCCAAGCAATATATCCCCTATTCAATATTGTTATTTATGTAAACGTAATACTTCTATTCCCGTTACATTGTTCGCATTTAAAGTTTATTTAGGAATTATTGCTAAAGGCAGTGATTAAAACAACAGGAGAAAACACATGCCGATAATTGAACAGAAAATATAAACAGAATAATTAATGTCTCGTAAACGTTTATTGATACGCATAAAATTATGTATTTGATTAAGCTATGTATTTTCTCCAGTTAGATTTTCTCCGTCTCTTTCAAATAATTTAAAATATAATCACAATGAGAAAGACTTCACATTTTATTAAAACATTTCAAGACATATTTTTTGCATTAAAATATTTCAAACACAAAATACTTTATCAAAATCTTTAGTTGTTTCCGAGAAAATGGATTAAACATATTATAGGGTAACAGTTGAGCTGGAGGTAATTTCGGAAAATTTCTATTTTATAGCATTAAACGATTACACTTTACATGAAAAACTTAGTTAGCTTTTGTTTTTGCACAAACACGTACACACAAACATACCCGCGCGAAAGCAAGAGAGCCAAGAGCCAAAACAGGTCGCTCGGGTTTACCCGGACGGGATGTATGCCCACAGTACCTATCCGTTTAGTACGGATTTACCCGTGAGGTATATTAGGACGCGAAAGCAAAAGACGTATATACATTTTATATTTGACTCAGACACGTTTCAACATACGCAGAAAACCTTCAAATGAGACTTTTAGGTTATTTATAGTTTATAAATATGCTCTGAACTTTCTTATTATACAATTTAACTCTTTCAATGGCATACCAAAACCATAAATAACAGTTTGTGACAATTGCTGAAATCCTCATTCTCAGTGAGTAGTATACAATTCAAACACCAACTACAGACAAAAACGTACGAGTCAGAAAATATATAGGATTATCGAGAAGTCGCTCCGCAGCTCTCGTGTAATCAAGATTCCCTTAGAGACGGGAATTCCGGCGACAGCACTTATCTGCCGCGAGCGTCGTGCGGATATAACATTCCGGGAAATAACAAATCTGATAGTTTCACGTATACCAAAGTTTTCTTGAGCGTTAGGTACCGGTACCATGCGGAGGAACTTGATATATCTTTACGAACCTCATTAAAATATACAATTGTGTTAAATTACTTTTTTGTTGGGTTGACCATATCAGAAACATTCCGTATTGCATATCACATCTTCCCAAAATAATCATTAGTATTGCATTATCTACGTAAAAGTTCTCTATCGAAATTTCACTTGACGTTACCTGGATTCAAAAGATAAAGACAAATTTTTGAAAGAGGTTCATGTTGTTGTTGTAGTAGTAGCAGTAGCGGTAGTGGTAGCGGCAGCAGCAGTAATGAGAATAATAATTCCATTTTACTTGAATTCTCAAAGGAGAAAGCTTGTAACCAAATCAACGTAATGCGCGCTGATGCAGAACTAAAACGACATGCAAATGTTATTCCCAATTCACGGAGGCTCGGTAAAGACAAACTCATCTAGTCTTCTTATCGACCCCTCTAAGTCTCCGTGCCTATCTACTGCCTCAGATTAAACACTCAGTCTTCCCGACACTGCTGTTTCTTTTCAGGCCTTCTGCTGCATTATGTAGTTTCTACATTATTGCCGTGTCGGGCGCTTGACACTGTGCACACACATACAGATTGTAAATAAGTATTTATTATAAGGCGTGATGTTAGTAACTGTATATACAAGTCCATGTTGAGACACTTTTTTATTGCGATAATAATTTGTACAAATGTTTTTTTTGACTAACATGAAGAAGATATAGGAATAAGAGTTTGTAAGAATGGTTAGTACAAAAGTAGAGAAAGTCATGTGAACGCAACACATCAGATATTTTATGTTTCTTTAACATCGAGCGTTGCCTTTTGACGTTTTGGTACAATTATTCAACAGTTCAACAGTGCTCACTCGATTAACCGTCGTTTTCAACTTTGGGTTTCTATTACTCTGGAATTATTGCATTAAGTTCAAACACACACGCGCGCGCACGCACATACAAAGAACTGACGGACTCTTCTGTAATTCACTCACACTGCTCTTTACTTCGCTTCCTTACATAACGAGGATAACCTAACACGGACCTTTCTCGAACTTATAGAAATACGCCGGCTGCCGGAGTATTCTCGAATAATCAAAACCCCTTTGGTTTTGCTGCTCTTATTGTTGTCACCTGTTTGCTCACGTGAGGCAGTCTGACCATAAGCGTTATTGAAACACGTTCAGCAACGTCCTTTGTTGTGCACCGCCGTCGGCGTCACACTATTTTGCTTCCGGCGTGACCGTTACAGGAACATTTAATGTTGAATGATGTTGCGAGTTCAGGAACTCAAATCAATAGCAAACAATATCTCGGAAATGGTTAAAGCCACAGCATTTTTATTTGGCATAAATTGGACTATTTAACAAAATATTTATTTCAACACTACTAAAATGAAGAGGCTATTTCAAGAAGTTCAAAATGTATACTTTATTTGTCATGTCTTCACAAATGTGATATGATCATATGATCGTCTAATCGAAACCGTTGCAGACATTTTTGAGAAAGTAAAAAATGACGGGAAAATTCCATGTAAAACCTAGTTTGGGGTAGGTATGTGGAACTTCTTTAGATGGAGCAAAAGAGATATTTTATCTGTTGTCCCTTCTGTGTGAATGCAAACCCTTTTTCCAGTGTAGTTGATAACAGGGAAGTACAATTAAGAAAAGCTTTTGTGACATTGCAACACGCCAATTGCCTTCTAATTAACCCCAACGTGAAATTCACGCTTGAGTCTCAAGACGCAATTTAATCTGAAAAATGCAGCTGAAGTGCATTTCGTGTGTCAACTTGACGCTACAAGTCCCGGAATGTAATTGACCTGTTTCAATTCAACAAACGCAGTTCTTTAAGTCATTTTCCGTATTATCAATCGTGTAAAAAATAATGCTGAGTTTCCATTTATAAAATATGCATAGCCTCTATCTCAACCTCAATGTGTTCTCCTTTACCTTCATGCCGGTCAGAATTCTATTTTAATTTTAGTTATCTGGGCGAAAATTCACGCGATAATTTTTACGAGTGTCACAATGAAAAGGTTATACACTGTTACATATGTTTTGTTCAATTTCAGCATTAAAATACATCAAAATAATGAATTATAATATGAAAAATTACAATGCATCAGATACCACAGAAGTAGGACGTAGTATGGTTGCTAAGCAGATGATTCATTTATTTCAACACTTACAGAGGAAAATGTAACATGGTGATAAAACTGTTGAAAATGGATCGCATTCAGTTTGATTCAGGGGACTTGTGGTTAATTACATCGGGCCCCCGACAACTGTAACACGTCGGGTCCCCGTGTACACTTCAGCGACGCACGGTCGCCGAGATACCCATGCGGACCCGGCCACTAAGGAGTTATGTGGGTGTACATAACAATGGAACGGTACCGCACCAAGTGTCGCACAAAAGGGGTAGTGAGGAGGATCCACTCAGGCTTCACATCTGAGCCTCCGAAGAGCATACAAGTTGCAAGCTGCGCCGAAACCGTGGGACAGGAACCACAGAGACAGCATAAATCCATCTTGGTGAGACAGGAGTTATAACTCTAAAACAAGCTACGTATAACAATAACACCTAGAAAGGTAAGAGACTACAACTAGGGTTGAAGGTAAAATGTGGCTAGATCGGATGGAGGTGAGGGGATGATGAAGGCGGTGAGTGGCTCGGGACCCCGGGTGAGCCTAACCCGTACCTACCGAAGTAGGCCCCTGGGAGGGAGTCCTTGGTGCGCATCCTATTGCGTTACTTGGGTAGTTTCCAGTACAGTAACGTTTTAACAGCAGTGCGACACGTACCAGTACACAACTGCTGAAATGGCCGACATGAGCTCCAGCATATTTTGATGTAAATGTGTATAATTACCTCAACGTGACATATTCAAATCGATGGATTAGGTAGAGCTGGACCAGTTCCATGGCCAGATCTGACACCCCTCAGACTATTTTCTGTGGAGTTGTATAAAGAGTATAGTGTGTGGCACTCCTGTTATGTCAGTGGAAGACCTTATAACTCGAGTTCACGGAGCGATTGAAATTTTTCAAAGATAATCGCACGTATTGCTTCATGTGCATGAGGCTCCGCACCACCGATATAGACTCTGCAATGGCATAGGTGGTACACAGTTCGAAGTTCGTTTGTAATGTAGAGAGCTCGATGTTGGGTTTATTGACGAAGTGTGAACGCACACCCCTCTCACACTTCGATTTGCTACAGTGTCCAAAATGTGCCTTTCCAGGAAAGCCTTCCTGAGAGCCAATCAGCTTGCACAACAGATTAAGTCTTTTCGGTGCTTTTTTTTTTGACATCTCTGTACATGTAAGCTTGTATACATGATAATGTGTCAGATGTGGTTATAGATAACATGTGTTTGTTCGTAATGTTTTATGTATAGTCCAGTGCACGAAAACTTTCGGATATAGGGAACAGCTGTTTAGGTTGGTAGTGAATGGCACCACGCCCCCAGTTCAAACCCCTGTCAGCGATAGGAAAGCGTGTGCCTGCCCTTAGTTTCGCGATGGCGCAGGCGAACCAGAACTCCAGACAGTTTAAGATAATTGAAACATGTAATTCAGAATGCGTCTCATCGGACTTTAATTATTTTATCAGCGACTATTGAGGATAGGAGCAAAGCCAGATTGCCAATCCTTTTCCAATAATGAACCTTCTCAGGTTTGTGTAGTTTTCTTGGAAAGGGGATAAGGGATAAAGCAATTTTATCTCTTTTATTATATGTGTATTAACTTGAACTCGAAATTGCGCATATTAATTTCGAATCATGTCATTTCATTGCAAAATATTTTAAAGGTCCTATCTACACAAAATATACCGGGCATACAAAAGCATGTTTTCGTCACGTAGACAAACTTAAGGGCAAAACACCAGACGATAATGTTCTAGTAATTAATCCACGACCCCCATTCTTAATATCACACATTCTGCGTGGTACTGAACTAATTAGGTTCTGCACATGTTACTGTGATACATTCGTCCCAGGCACTTTCCACCACCTCACATAGATCCCCTGTGTTACGTCTATTGTGACCAATAGACCTGTTCATCTGCTTTTACATTTCTGCCCACTCATTTTCCATGGGATTCAAATCTTGGCTTTTAGGCACCCAGGGTGCAAGCTGAATTTCACGTTCATGATTTGCAAACCATTGTTGCACACGACGTGATGTGTGGACGTCACTATAGTCGGTTGAAACTGAATAGCACCAGTTTGGAACAAAATGCTCACAGTGGTAACAAGTTTTCTAATATATAAATATATTATTGCTCATTTAAATGTCCCATTATTCTATACAGCACGCCTCCTCCCCTACCGGAAATCCATCTGGAACAGATATGCGGCCACTATGCTGTCTTTGTGCAACATATTGGGGTTAAACCTAGATGCACGTTTTGGCCTATATGCGTGTACAAGACCTGAACTGGTATTTGAAAATATCTTTTCGTCTGACAAGACTCTATTCCGCAAGGAATTATCGAGGTATTCGTGGCAAAAGCTACACGCTCCAACTTCCGTGCGTCGGTTTTATTATTTGCCTTATCGGCGCCTTTCTGCTTAATATTAAACTTGTTCTCAGTTGCCGTGGGCAGCCCAAGTGTATCCAGCGAAAAGTGCATCTGCAACTATCATTCTGGAAGTATTAAAAGCCGAGTGTCTTGCAGCGTTAATAAATAACGCCTCGTCCTACTGTGGTGTTGATACCCGATGCGTTCCGCTGCCTGTAAAATGGGACACTGTTATAATATGTGTTACTTTATTGTTGTAGACGGCGCCAATTAAATGCATTACATGTTTATAATAAACTACCGTACCTGGCTTGCTTACCTTGGTATTTCTTACACCTGTTTGAGGCAGTTCACTCCATTTAGTTCCGCACCCCTTGCAGGGTTATATCCTTGTCCAATTATTGTGATGATGGTGACAATCGTTCCACTCGGGTTAAATTCCTCCTCACGAACCTCGGGCACGCCCCTTGTTCATCAGTTATTGTTTGTATTATTGGAATTTGATACAAACCAATAAATCCAGCAAAAAAGACCAACAAAAAGATGAATTTAACAAATAAAGGAGCCGCAACAAGCCTAAAGCCTATAGCTTGAAGTAGAAGAAGATACAAACCAATAAGAGATTGGCACAGCCAGGACTGCTGTGGAACACGACTGATGAAAAGGTTAAGCCAACATTAAACAAAGTAACACACTAAAAGACACTAAGAAAAAAAAAGGCCCCAACACTACAGCCCATGAAGAGCCAAGCCTTACCGCCCAACCGCTGCGTCCCCCACCTCGGTCCACTACAGGCGTTATTGGTGGGGTGCAGTATTGGAGGGTGGTACGTGGTCAGCGTCCCGATCCCTCCCGGCCAGTTATGCGATCTTCACCACCTGGGGCCGCTACTTTTCCAGCAAGTAGCTCCTCAATTGGTCCCCCCCGGGAGTAAGGAGGCTGAGTGCACCCCGGGCTAGACCTCCCAGGGGGGATTAAATCCCCATGCTGATACCGGGCATCAAACCCGAGTCCTCCGCGCCAGAGGCAAGCACGCTACCAACTGCGGTACGGAGGCATTCGAAAGACACAACATCGAAAAATTTCCGTACACCGGATTGTACACGTAAGGTACATGTCCAACCTTTGCGAACTTGGATTTACCTCCTTCCACTGTACGCCTTCAGGTGTGCATTGTGTTGTAGTGCCGGTTGTTTACATGTTTGATTTACGAAACGACATTCAAATCTGACGCGATAAACATCTGTTCATTAGTGACTTCTTTGGTACCACTTATCATTAAGAAGTCTGTCAATATTTGGCGACAAAGTCGAAGTGTATGCACCAAATAATCATTGCATAACATATTCCGATACACACTTTTAATATAGTTCAATTTCAAGAAACTCTATTCGCAAATATATGTAGAGCTATACTCATTCGTATAGTACACACTATTCTGGCAAATGTTTATTGGTCTACCTACTTCGTTGTGGGTGCAAGGGGAATTTGGGAGTACAGTAGGCTTTAAGCATTAGTGAAATGTTTTAAGAGCTAGTTGTTATGCGATACCTTTGAAATTCGGTTCTCTTTGCAAGACCAGGGAATAAAAAATGAATAGCATATTCCCCTTTGAGAAAAGTATAACTATTGGCAAATTCAAAGGAATAATAAAGAATATTTTGAAAAAAGAAGTATTTGACATAAATTGTGTGTTTTAACAAGATGCACATCTTGTATTTAGTAAGCTTTTATCTGCCTCTTACTGTTCCTATATATGCAAAAGTCATGCAGAATGAAGTGGTTTTCTGAGGACATTGCGAAAACTTTGAAGTCATGACATAGAAACTTCCATAGAATCGTCTGTTTGTGTCCGCCACTGGATACGAAGTGTCTGGTTGTATCTACACGCCACAGACAAGAGCTGGTTCACCCTCCGATTCAAAGAGTGGCTCTTCCCTCTGGGTGGCTCAGTTGGCCTATTGATCACAAGGTCCGGGGTTCATATCCGGTCCTGACCGATGGTTTTTAAGTGTGTTCCATGTCTGTAGATTTACTGGTATGTAAATGAACTCCACGGGCCAAAATTGCGGTATATCCGGGGCGCTGATGTGATCCTTTTTCTTTATTATTATTATTATTATTATTATTATTATTATTATTATTATTATTATTATTATTATTATTATTATTATTATTATTATTATTATTATTATTATTATTATTATTATTATTATTATTATTATTATTATTATTATTATTATTATTATTATTATTATTATTATTATTATTATTATTATTATTATTATTATTATTATTATTATTATTATTATTATTATTATTATTATTATTATTATTATTATTATTATTATTATTATTATTATTATTATTATTATTATTATTATTATTATTATTATTATTATTATTATTATTATTATTATTATTATTATTATTATTATTATTATTATTATTATTATTATTATTATTATTATTATTATTATTATTATTATTATTATTATTATTATTATTATTATTATTATTATTATTATTATTATTATTATTATTATTATTATTATTATTATTATTATTATTATTATTATTATTATTATTATTATTATTATTATTATTATTATTATTATTATTATTATTATTATTATTATTATTATTATTATTATTATTATTATTATTATTATTATTATTATTATTATTATTATTATTATTATTATTATTATTATTATTATTATTATTATTATTATTATTATTATTATTATTATTATTATTATTATTATTTTTTTTTTTTTTTATTATTATTATTATTATTATTATTATTATTATTATTATTATTATTATTATTATTATTATTATTATTATTATTATTATTATTATTATTATTACTGTCGCCAAAGAGAAAACTAAGTGAATGACAGTGACAGTGAGTAGGTGGGTGGGTGAGTGGGTGGATGAGAGAATGAGTGAGTTAGAGAGTGTGTGAGTGAGTGAGTGAGAGAGTGGGTGGGTGAGTGAGTGAATCAGTAAGTGGTAGGTGAATGAGAGAGTGAGTGGGTGGGTGAGTGGGTGGGTGAGTGGGTGAGTGAATGAGTGAGTGGGTGGGTGAGTGAGAGAGTGAGCGGGTGGGTGAGTGGGTGAGTGAATGAGTGAGTGGGTGGGTGGGTGAGTGAATGAGTGAGTGGGTGGGTGGGTGAGTGAATGAGTGATTGGGGGGTGGGTGAGTGAGAGAGTGAGTGGGTGGGTGAGTGGGTGAGTGAGAGAGTGAGTGAGTTAGAGAGTGAGTGAGTGAGAGAGTGGGTGGGTGGGTGAGCGAATGAGTAAGTGGGTAGGTGAGTGAGTGAGAGAGTGAGTGGGTGGGTGAGTGGATGAGTGAATGAGTGAGTGGGTGGGTGAGTGAGAGAGTGAGTGGGTGGGTGAGTGGGTGAGTGAGAGAGTGAGTGGGTGGGTGAGTGAATGAGTGAGTGGGTGGGTGGGTGAGTGAGTGAGAGAGTGAGTGGGTGAGTGAATGAGTGAGTGGGTGCGTAGGTGAGTGACTGAATGAGTGAAAGAGTGAGTGGGTGGGTGAGTGGGTGAGTGAATGAGTGAGTGGGTGGGTGAGTGGGTGAGTGAATGAGTGAGTGGGTGGGTGAGTGAGTGAGTGGGTGGGTGAGTGAGTGAGAGAGTGAGTGGGTGGGTGAGTGGGTGAGTGAATGAGTGAGTGGGTGGGTGGATGGGTAGGTGAGTGAGTGAGAGAGTGAGTGGGTGAGTGCGTGAGTGAATGAGAGAGTGGGTGGGTGAGTGAGTGAGTGGGTGGGTGAGTGGGTGAGTGAATGAGTGAGTGGGTAGGTGAGTGAGAGAGTGAGTGGGTGGATGAGTGGGTGAGTGAGTGAGTAAGTGGGTAGGTGAGTGAGTGAGTGGGTGGGTGGGTGAGTGAGTGAGTGAGTGGGTGGGTGAGTGAGTGAGTTAGTGAGCGAGTGGGTGGGTGAAAGAATGGGTGAGTGAATGAGTGGGTGGGTGAGTGTGTGGGTGGGTGGGTGAAAGAATCGGTGAGTGAATGAGTGAGTGGGTGGGTGAGTGAGTGAGTGAGTGGGTGGGTGGGTGAGTGAGTGGGTGGGTGAATGAATCGGTGAGGGAATGAGTGAGTGAGTGGGTGAGGGAATGAGTGTGTGGGTGGGTGAGTGAGTGAGTGAATGAGTGAGTGGGTGGATGAAGGAATGGGTGAGTGATTGAGTGAGTGGGTGGGTGAAAGAATGAGTGTGAGTGAGAGAGTGAGTGAGTGCAGTTTAAGGGTTCATGGATGTTAGGTCATTTGTGTCCTCCCAAAGAGATAAGGTTGGACATCGCTGAGGAAGAGCTTTCCGTGACTGACCGTGACCTCGTGTCGGCGTTTTCGAGCTGTGTGGACATTTAATTACTTATTACTTGTATTTTCCGGTATAACCGTGTGGACTTGTGGCCTTAGTTGACAAATAATTTAGAAAATGATTACTCCAGAGTTATTTGCGCTATGTAGCTGTTATAACGCAAAGTAGTTCATCTCTTTTGCTTTTAATACATTAGATTTAGTTATAAATACTGACCAACGTGTAAATGCTGCCTAGAGTGGAACGTTGAAACTATAATTACATTAACCACAATCACTTTGCTTAGCTATGCAAACAGTAAATCCACGTTTGCGGTGGAGTGTGTCGTGCCACGAAGAGAGGCCATAATCCGCCCTTTGTGGCAGTGGTGTGTATGTGGTGTTTGAGATATGCAATAACCCGTTTCTCTTCCTTCTATGCGAGGATGTAAGCTAAACCAGGAGCGCTGTTAGAACCATAATCCCCTCTTCGTGTTGTGGCAACTTACCGTTGCCACCTTTCCCGTGGTAAGTGCTTGGATGTGAGAGCAGGAACACACCACTTGCTCATTTCTTTCTAAACATTAGTACTCAGCTTACAGTGCTGTAGATCCAGCATATAGTTTGGTCCAATGATAATGGTGATAATAATAGTAATAATGATAATAATGATGATACTACTACTACTGCTACTGCTACTGCTACTGCTACTGCTACTCCTACTGCTACTGCTACTGCTACTGCTACTGCTACTGCTACTGCTTCTGCTTCTGCTACTGCTTCTGCTACTGCTACTGCTACTGCTACTGCTACTGCTACTGCTACTGCTACTGCTACTGCTGCTGCTGCTGCTGCTGCTCCTGCTGCTGCTGCTGCTGCTCCTGCTGCTCCTGCTGCTCCTGCTGCTACTGCTGCTACTGCTGCTACTGCTGCTACTGCTGCTACTGCTGCTACTGCTGCTACTGCTGCTACTGCTGCTACTGCTGCTACTGCTGCTACTGCTGCTACTGCTGCTACTGCTGCTACTGCTGCTACTGCTGCTACTGCTGCTACTCCTGCTAATCCTGCTACTCCTGCTACTCCTGCTACTCCTGCTACTCCTGCTACGCCTGCTACTCCTGCTACTCCTGCTACTCCTGCTACTCCTGCTACTACTGCTACTACTGCTACTACTGCTACTACTGCTACTACTGCTACTACTGCTACTACTACCACTACTACCACTACTACCACTACTACCACTACTACCACTACTACCACTACTACCACTACTACCACTACTACCACTACTACCACTACTACCACTACTACCACCACTACCACCACTACCACCACTACCACCACTACCACCACTACCACCACTACCACCACTACCACCACTACCACCACTACCACCACTACCACCACTACCACCACTACCACCACTACCACCACTACCACCACTACCACCACTACCACCACTACCACCACTACCACCACTACCACCACTACCACCACTACCACCACTACCACTACCACTACCACTACCACTACCACTACCACTACCACTACCACTGCCACTGCCACTGCCACTGCCACTGCCACTGCCACTGCCACTGCCACTGCCACTGCCACTGCCACTGCCACTGCCACTGCCACTACCACTTCCACTACCACTACCACTACCACTACCACTACCACTACCACTACCACCACTACTACTACTACTACTACTACTACTACTACTACTACTACTACTACTACTACTACTACTACTACTACTACTTTTGAACGACTTATATTGGGACGACTCGTCCCTGAAATTGAGCGAACAGGTGGATTTGCTGATGCACAACACGGCTTTCGAGCAGGACGTTCCACTCTCTCCGCCCTAGACACAGGCAAGAAACTCGCGGAGCAAGTCCACTCTCAGCCCCGCTACCAAAGGTCAAAATGTGCTCTAATCACTCTGGACGTCCGAAATGCCTTCAACTCTGCACCGTGGGGAGGAATTTTATCGGAGCTTAGTTCTAGGCAAATAGCTCCATACTTGTACAACATATTGGCAAACTACCTAGATGATCGGCTTCTACTAGTGGGCAATTATAGTAAGATATACATGACATGTGGTGTCCCTCAGGGCTCGGTCTTAAGCCCTACCTTGTGGAACGTTTATTTTGATAAAATCCTACGATTACCCATGCCTCCAGGGATAACTCTTACAGCATATGCTGACGACCTGGCATTGACCGTTATAGCCAAGGATGGGCCCTCATTGGAATTAGCAGCTAATGTCGCTTTAGCTACCCTAGATCGTTCCCTGACATCCAAGAAACTGGAATTGGCGCCAAATAAAACTGAAGCAGTAATTCTGGTAGGTGGTTGCAAGCTTCAAACAATCCACCTTCAGCTTGGCACTTTGCAGATCCAGAGTCAAAATTCCCTGAAATATTTAGGAATCCATCTGGACCGGAACATGTATATGGGTATTCACGTGCGCTCCACCGTCACAAAGGCAAACAAGGCTGTAGCTCATTTGAGCAGAATTATGCCAAATATTGGAGGCCCTAAAGAAAGCAATCGTAGGCTGCTCTTCTCTGTTGTTACATCCATCTTGCTTTATGGAGTGGGGATCTGGCGCAAGGCACTGGAGAGACAGATTTACATCACACGGCTCCTCAGCGTGCAACGAAAGGTTGCAATTAGAATAACCAGCGCATATCGCACCACCTCTACTAAAGCATTATTGGTCTTGGCCAGAACGCCTCCAATAACTTTGCTGGCTACAGAACGCCTCCTAAGAGAGCAGAACGACATCAGAAGAGATGAGGCCAGACAGCAATTATTAGATCAATGGCAGGAAGCATGGGACTCGGATGACGGAACCGCCCACTGGACTAAGCGCTTAATTCCAGACATCAAACCCTGGTATTCACGTCGGAGAGGATACGTGAACTTTTACCTGACACAGTTCCTCACAGGTCATGGATGCTTCCAAGCTTATCTGTATCGCTTTCGAATAAGTGCCACCGAAGAATGTATTTACTGTGGCAAAGTTGACACAGTGGAACACACATTCTTTGAATGTGTCAGATGGCAACATCTACGTATACCTGCAGAGTTCAAGCTGGGAACGTTTAAGCCTTCTCAAGTAGTTACGCACATGTTAACATCTCATGAGAATTGGAAGGTGGTTAGCAAATTGGCCCAAGAGATTTTATCCCCCAAGTGCCGGGAAATGGGTGATATTTAAGACTTACTCATACCACTGAGACTTTGGTTACCATCTTGAATCTCCTCTTCTTGAAGTAATGCCGCCTGGGCAGTTCCAAGAAGAAGTACTCAATTTGATTCACACAGGGGTTTTTTAGTTGGTTAGAGTCCAACTCGTTAGAATAACGTCCATGAGGGATTTTTCCATTAGGAAAAAAAAAAAAAAACTACTACTACTACTACTGCTACTGCTACTGCTACTGCTACTGCTACTGCTACTGCTACTGCTACTGCTACTCCTACTGCTACTGCTACTGCTACTGCTACTGCTACTGCTACTGCTACTGCTACTGCTACTGCTACTGCTACTGCTACTGGTACTGCTACTGCTACTGCTACTGCTACTGGTACTGCTACTGCTACTGCTACTGCTACTGCTACTGCTACTGCTACTGCTACTGCTACTGCTACTGCTACTGCTACTGCTACTGCTACTGCTACTGCTACTGCTACTGCTACTGCTACTGCTACTGCTACTACTACTACTACTACTAATAATAATAATAATAATAATAATAATAATAATAATAATAATAATAATAATAATAATAATAATAATAATAATAATAATAATAATAATAATAATAATAATAATAATAATAATAATAATAATAAATAACCTTCTATTAAACAACACAAGTACCTTAATAGTGTGTATGCCATGACCCTTTTGAAACAGGCACCAGCTACGTTTTTGTTTTTATGAGCTTTGAAACCGTTTCTTGCATAAGCCTTCTAAAACATCTATGTTAGAAGGCAATGTAACAGAGGCAACAAGAGATCGTGCTTCACTTGTTCTCATAGTTTTAAAATAACGACGAATATTTTTTCAAGTAGATGAATATTTGGAATCTGAATTATTGGAGAAAGAGGACTAGATAGGGCTTTAAACAGACAGAGAGTTTTACTGCCCTAACACTGGGTTATCACAGCAGTTTGTTTAGTAAAACTGTATAAGAATTGTTTAAAAGCACGATATATTATTACTCGTTATTCTGTGAGAAATTGTAGAAAATACATTGTTGTATAACAAGATCAGGCATTTTGTATTTTCATTTAAGGCTCTTCGCTTAATGCCCTTGCACCTACACTCCCTGAGATTCGTCAAATAAAAATAAGAACCCGAGGTAGCCTAGCCGAGCAGCGAGATCGGGAGTGGCGAGATTTACACCCCTTCAGTTTATATGGCAATATTATCATTTATTCCAATAAAATTGTAAATTGTATTAAATATAACTATACTTTATTAAAATGAATGCAAAAGCATTGTTTAGGCCGTAATATTAGTTACAAATTATAAGTATAGTTATATATTTAGAAAATTTACTAAACAAATATCATACTGATGCTTTAACAAATGCCATGCCACTGATTATTTAACCTGGAACCGCCCCATCCATGTAAAAACTACTGAACAGCCTCTGTTCTGAAATGCTTTAAAGTATCTCACAGATAAATGAGAGTGAAAATTTAACTTAAAACCTATGCAATACTTAATAGACTTGAATTAACACTTTCTTAATCTGGTAGTCAATACATGTGATGAGAACATTATGGATATGTACTTAGTTACCAATATATAAGAATAACTTTTTCTAACGGGTTCATATTCTTGTGAGCTTCTCGGATTACAATATTAAATTATAATAAAATCTTATTTTATAATTGTATTATATTTTATAATTATATAATTTTGTTGCTTAAGCCCTATTAATTTGGGTGTAATGTTTATATTTTATTTTATGCGAAGCAATATTTTTATTTATACTTACAAATACTTAAAAACATTTAACAAAGAAACATTTTAAAAATATTTAGCTTAAAAATTACTAGGGACATTTTAAGAAACAAAGAGAAAAATTTTTGTATAATTTCAATTACTTTATTTGCCCATTTTTCAGCACACTGGACTTCCATTGTTCTACTTCACGTCAAGGATTTAAGCGATAAACAAATATTTTAAGTTCTAATAACTATGTAATGGCTTTGTAATTCCGTTCTGTTTGCACAGGAAGGAAAGAAAAAAATGAATGATGACTTCTCATTTAAGTGAAGTGTTGGAAAATTCAAACAAGACATATCTAAAAAATTAGTAACTTCACAGCATATACATTTTACATCAATAGTGTGCCTTAAAGAGGTTTTGTTTATTAAGATTGTCATCTCTTACAGTTTATGAGTTATGAAAAGTAGTCAGGAATGTGATGACTTCAGAGGATATTCTCCGAAGATTCCAGATACACATTTAATTTGTCTAATTTGTCTTTAATTTGTCTAAATATCTTAAAGAAATGTTACCTACTTTAATCAAAACTATTAAGAGTCCTTTAGAGAAAACCGAAAAATTCTAAAAATTGTATATGTGAAGGTTAGTTTGTGGCTTGATTTAATCACGATTAATTTTGAAGTCATGCTGTATACAGCACACGCTGCAAACATACACGCAGAGAAACACACACACACACACACACACACACACACACACACAGATGCGTCCACCCACATTTTTCTAAACATGCCTTTTTTTAATCGGAGAGTCTCAAAACATATTCCCGGTGAAATCCCAACGTCGAATTTTTTGGTGTAATACAATACTTACTCTAACTGGTAGGCACGTGGTAGAGAAAGTAAAACCCCAAAAATATTCAATTCTGTTTCTTTTAAACATTTTGTTAAATACAGACCTTGACTACATTTACAAAGTGTCCGAAATTTGTGGAGTTCCATGTTGCGCCTAGCTGTGTTCAATATAACGTTGGTTATATCGATCAGATAGCGGTGAAGTCCAAAGAAAGAGCGGAGGGGATGCCAGAGTCACGTTTCTGTAATCTTGGATTTGTAGATATTATTCCTATTAGTAAAGCTCTAGAAGATATTCCATCAGTAAATGAACTTATGACTGCAAAGCTCTAATTTAGACCTCAGAAATTCAACCCTCCATATGTACGTAGCTTAAGACAAGATCAAGATACTGTTTGGAAAGCATGGATTAGAATGTAAAACAGTTGAAAATTTGCATGAATGTATTGTTTATGCATTGGAAAAATTTTGCAGATATTAGTAATGCAAATTGTACCAGTGACAGAAAATGAAGACAAGTTTCTGATACAAAAGTGTACCCCATGGCCACCACAAAAAAAAAAAAAGGTCATGTCTGGAACACACACACAAAGCACACACAGACATACATACACACACACACACACCCTCACACCCACACACACACATACATATATACATAGAGACAACCATAAATACATATATGATAAACAGATAGCCTATCAGACATACCTAGTTGTTGAAAACTGAAACTACTTTTTTGATACTCGTGGAGTTGTTCTCTGTCGTTTAAGTAGTCTGGCGTTCCAGATACGACTAATATTTTTGTCCACAGCCATAGAAAAAATGATTGAGCACATTAAGAGAGCAGAATAATTCTATAAAAATAATGGGAGTGGTGATTCCAGACACATTTCATTTATGTGTCTGACAGACATAACATATGGAGCACACACTATAAATAAACTCAGCTGCACGTTGGAAATATTGACTCGTGTAAACCACGCTGAAACACGATGTGGGACAATATTCTGCTCTCCTAATGCGCTCACTTTTTCTGTCTGTACAAACATAATGAATTGTTGTTGCATGATATTAAATATAATAATAATAATAATAATAATAATAATAATAATAATAATAATAATAATAATAATAATAATAATAATAATAATAATAATAATAATAATAATAATAATAATAATAATAATAATAATAATAATAATAATAATAATAATAATAATAATAATAATAATAATAATAATAATAATAATAATAATAATAATAATAATAATAATAATAATAATAATAATAATAATAATAATAATAATAATAATAATAATAATAATAATAATAATAATAATAATAATAATAATAATAATAATAATAATAATAATAATAATAATAATAATAATAATAATAATAATAATAATAATAATAATAATAATAATAATAATAATAATAATAATAATAATAATAATAATAATAATAATAATAATAATAATAATAATAATAATAATAATAATAATAATAATAAACAACCCTCTCGCTTCCCTGTAAGCTGTACATATGGTGCTTTGTATACATGTATTTTCAGAATTGTATTATCCATTTACAACCCCTCCCTGTTCTGTAAGTTGTAGATGTAGTATTCTTTATCCATGTAATTTCGGAATTGTATTATCCATTTACAACCCCTCCCTGTTCTGTATGTTGTAGATATAGTATTCTTTATCCATGTAATTTCGGAATTGTTATCCATTTACAACCCCTCCCTTCTCTATAAGCTGTGTATATAGTATTTAGTAATGTATAATAATAAGAAGACTATATTATTATTATTATTATTATTATTATTATTATTATTATTATTATTATTATTATTATTATTATTATTATTATTATTATTATTATTATTATTATTATTATTATTATTATTATTATTATTATTATTATTATTGTTATTATTATTATTATCATCATGATTATCATCTATTTATTTATTTATTTATAGTTTTCTCTGACAAACCAAACAGGAATATTACAAGAGTGGCTTTATGATGTCCACAGGCACACGATGGCTTAGAGTTTGAAACCATATTGAAAATATCTATCAACGTACGAATAACGAAAATTAATCTGTTACTGAGTATGAAAAAAAAAAGAAAAGAATATAGAAAGAAAAAAAAAGAAAGAAGAGAAAGGAGAAAGAAAGAAAAAAGAAAACAAATGTTGGAAGAACATTGATATGGACATTCCTTAAGGCAATAAAGAAACATGGAGGGCCTGAGGTTTAAGCAAAAAGCTGTGTAACCAAAATTGAAGTAGCAAGAGAAATAAATCAGGATAAAAACATCGATTCTTAGAACTTACAGTTCGGCACACAGAGGTGGATGCATTTGAATCAGATCGTTTCATGCCTGAAGTACGCTGAAATTTCGCCATAAAATGCGGTCTCAAAAGGTAGTAAAGCTTTTGAAACCAGATATTTGTTTCCTTTGTACTTGCCGATAGAGTTCTATCTTTCCGCCCCAGGGAACCGAGCGCATTTTTGTTCGAGATATGCCGTCCCCAGCCATAACTATGGATGGGATATCGGCAAAGGATATGCGCACGTCACACAGCTCTCTGATCATTATTAAAATCCTCCAATTTTTTGCTTTATTCATGGGATTCCCAAGCAGACTAAGAATGCACTACATAGAACTGGACAAAATGCATTAAAATAATTATTTTATGGGATATCTTTGAGACTGAGACAGGGCTGGGGACATTCAGCTCTATTCTATTGATGCTCTGCTCTTTGCTGATGATTTGACATTACTACTGGATTGAAAATGATCTTGAATACTCTATTCATCACTTAAATACCATAAGGATGAAATATAATATGCAAATTAATAAAGATAAATAGAAAATAATGGCATTTTGTGCAAAACATCCCATCCCCATTAAAATTTGTATTTATAATGAATTGTTAGAAAGAGTGGATCCATTTAACTACGTATCTTGGCTACAAACTATCTTTCCTTGAAGACTTAGACATTCCGGGAAAAATTATTAAATTTGACAGAACTAAGGGTATCATTAACAAAGGTCTAACACCGACTCTAGTACAGCGACATACAAGAACACGCCTTTATGACTCTGGTACAACCCACTCTTTGCTGTGGAAGTGAGGCATGGGCACTCAAAAGAAAAGACGAACGTTGAATAATAACTAGCCAGATGCGATTCGTGAGATTCACTGCAAATGAGATCACATCTTTAATGAAGATACATTGAAAAAAATTTCAGGTTCAACCTGTGATAAGCTTCATACAACAATACCAGGGCCATATGTCCCCAGGACTAGGATCCCTAGAGCAGTGCTCCACTATCGCCCAATAGGAAAGCAACTCCTTGACCGTCCAAGGAAGCGGTAGACACATAATTCTGCGCTGAGAGATAGTAACGCGCCAGGCCTAAAAGGATAACGATGATAGTGATGATGATGATGATGATGATGATGAATTATTTCGGACATGGTAGAATGAGTAGAATCTGGTTGCGAAAGACCCCATTTACCGTGGGGAGGGAATAGGGCTGTAACCTCGTCCCACAATCCCGTACATGACGCCTGTGGTAGTCAGAGATGGGAGATACAGCGGCCGGGTGACAGGCCTTGAACCGGAAAGGGCTGTTTCGTCACGGTGTTAGCATCAGTCAAATAAAAATATGTGTGGTAATCACGCGATTCTGCTAGTTGCATTTATCTTTATAAACTCTCTACAAATTATTGATATGAAGGGTTATTTTCTTATAGAGTGCGTGAAAGATTATATATTTTAAATATATAAAATTTAATATCAATAAAAAATGTATCATCACCTGGTTGAATTATTATTGATTGAAGGTTCTTGACTTATGGCTATATTCGTAGAAAATGAATAAATGACAACTTTTTCCTTTGGCGTATTTCAATAGATTCAACGGTTTTTGTGTAAATTAAATTTAAAAAAAACCACAATTTATTGCAACAAAAAGGCAACTAATTGTGGGCTCTTTTAAATTTAACTTCCACAAAAGCCATTGAATATATTGAAATACGCCAAAGGAAAAAAGTTGTCATTTATTCAATTTTCTATGAATACAGCCATAAATCAAGAACCTTCAAACAATAATAATTCAGCCAGGTGATGATAAGCTTTTTTGATAAAAATGTTCTTTTTTTTTTCTTCTAGTAAACTAAAAACTTTTCAACATTTTGGTGCTGGACTTTCTTGTTATTCACATGAGAAAGTCGCTGTTAAAGTCTGGCGGATCATTTCACTTTCACCCTATATATAGATATTCATTATAGTGTTATGGAGATTCAGGAGCACAGTTTATAAACCTTGATATTAAACATCCAATGGGCTGATGTGAAAGAAATAATGGTTTAACAGTCCCAAGATTTATTGCTTAACCAATGGAAGATTTAGAAAAAAAAAATTGGAAATATATCACGTCTGTTGATGAAAATAAATTTTACTCA